>VOQK01001029.1:0-17250 GCA_015052645.1 Benitochromis conjunctus | reverse complement strand
GGCAATCAGAGCGCTTAACACAACCGCTCAAAGTCAAACATGTGCAACCTTGACATGCAGCCTGGGAAACACTGGCTAACCCAATTACATCCGCAGCTTTAGACAAGAGGCTGATGTGCTGTATAAATCTCCTTAATATGAAACAGATCGTATCAGGACACCGAGCAGCACAGAAGGCTGCGGCGCTCCCCTGCCTATTTAAAAACGCCCTCTGTAATACTTTCTGCCCTTGCCACAGGCTTTGTTACGCTTTGATTAAATAAGTTTTGTACTTGAGTATTTAATACAAGGACTAACGCATGAATCAGTTTACAATAAATATGGGATTGGGGGGGTCAATTTAAAGCTTTAAACTGATTCTAATACATCTGAACCTACAACAAAATCCTTTAGCAGGTTCTTTTTAAACAGAGATATATCACCAGCTAATACAATCACACAAAAACATATATAGATATATAGCCAAAATGATTGAGTGAAGAGTAAAACACTCAGCCTTTCTTTTGTTCCTATAACTACAGTAGTCTTAATCTCTTGTTCCTAAAAGCTTTTTAAACCGGAGGCTCATTGGTGAAATTGCAAAGAGGCCTCGTTTCACTTTCCAGAGCAACAAGCTACATGACAGCAAACAACACAAGAACAATGTCCTGGAAATTAGTTTATTATGTCAGCCACATTTCTATTATTTACTCCTAATCTGAACCATTCTTTTGTTACGTTGATATATATTTCTACTAAAAATGCAATTTTTATCAAACGTGCATGTCGTGTCTATCCCTGTGTTCGACTTAATCCCACATACGTACAACATGCCTGAATTTGGAAACCATCATGTACATTTCAAAATCAAGAGGAGAGGGAATTTCAGTAGCACTTCATGACAGTTAATTGCTGAATATTTTTCCAAATAAAAATACACACAAACGATCTCATATTCTGTAGTATAAACAACAGGAAACCAGTGATGCCTAAAGAAATGATGTCACCTGCACAGAGATTAGCTGCTCAAACACTTCCTGAGTAAGGTTGTTGGTTGCCTACTTTTGTATATATGGGTAGATGGCTTTAATACATGACACTTGGCTAGTATTACGACAATTATGGATGCATGTATTGCTAATATTCATGATAAAGTTGCACAAATTGTGGGAGTCTGAGGAGAAACAGCAAAACAAGCGTGCACCAGGAGATGGTGTTAATAATATTAGAGGAACCCTAGAAAATCACGAGTGTTGGTAAGTATACAAATAATCACATGCATGTGTTCCTACTACATCAGTAGGTCAAAGTCCACATGAAATACTCCAAAATAATATCTTATGTTGTTTACTCACTCTGTGTCTATCCTGACATTGGTCAGAGTCAGACATTACAACTTAACATTTGCAACAAATTCCAGAGTGGCACTTTAAAAAAATTTATACATCTAATGGCCAAAAAAATAAATAAAAAAAATAACAGAACAACACTGTAAAAGGAAATGTGTCTGCGAGGCAGGAGAGCTACATCACTGGGACAGGCAGCTGCACTTACCTTTTCAATTTTGTCCAGCCATTCCTTATTCTGGGCCAACTCGGCCATAAAAGCCTGGTGTTTCAGCCATTTCTTATGAAGCTTCTGGGTCTCGTCTCGACTGCTGTCCCTCGCCATTAGCATCTTCTCGCACACCCAATCCCCCAGCTGGGTGAGAGACACAGATACAGAGGGAGGTGTCAGTATTGGACAGTTACAGTAAATAACTGTGAGGAGCTGATGCTGCACAGAGGGATTCCTCACTTCAAAAGACTTTAACAGACCAAAACATTCATCAGTAGGTACATGTATTATTCTAATTCATGCATATATGATTCCATTAATTTGTTATGCAGAACAAACTGAATGAAAACTAAAGTGTACTGTAACTAAACAAGGTCAAACACACACACATCAAAATGTAATGATGCACAGCGAGCACATGTAAGCGGACACACGTGTACCAACAAGCATGGCGGCAGGGGTCTACATGTGCACAACCCCTCACAGACAGTGTGCTCAGCTTCAACACACCCACGCAGAAATCACCCCCCCCTACACACACGCACACCCCCGCTCTCCATCAAAGAGTAAAATGTGTACATTTTCCACACGGGGACCATCTGCGAGAGGCAAAACGTGAAAAAAAGAGCCTCACGCCTGCGCTGAGAGCATCACCAAAATATTCAGGTCAGCATCGGCTCCCTCGTCTCTGCCTCATCAACATTCTCATTCCTGCGTATCATATTTCCACCTGCTCCACCAGCCCTGCAAATAGAATAACCAGTTTACCGGCAATGTTTAAGAGGAACAGCCCACGGGGTTGTGACAGCTGCAGGCAGCCGCTGGTATCCGCATCCTCGCTCGTCTGCTGCCACACACATGCAAAGATGCTCTTCACCGCAGAGCCAGAAAGAAAAAAAGAAAAGAGAGGATGGAAAGAGAAGAGGGGTGCCTTCTGGAGAGCCAAATACCCCGGGCAATGATGCAAAGGGAAGGGAAAACGCCAGGCAGGAGGGTAAATAACAGCAATCCTGGAGAGAAGAGACAGACTGGAGACTTCAAACTGAGGCTGCGCTACCCTCTCTTCCCTCTCGCTCTCAGGCTCTCTCTTGCACTCAACCAAGAGAGAGAGGAGGGGCGGGGGTGGATCAGTGACGAGGGACAGAGTGAGGATGACTGAGAGAAGAAGAACAAGAACCCTCCTTCCCAAAACAATAAAATGGCAGGCAGCCGAGCCAGTACGCGGGAGCCCCTCCCCTTTCCTCACACCTTCAGCGAGCGGGCAGCTGAATGAGGGAGTGAGCGAATGGGCTGGTTGGCTGGTTGGAGGAGAGATGAAGTGTATAAGGAGAGGAGAGGGAGGAGCAACAGCCTGGGATTGGAATTTTTGGGGGGCAGGGGGATGCGAGCAAAGCCTCCAGGCTCACCGGTCACGGCTAATGATGCCGAGCTGGGGAAGGCGGAGGGGCGGGGTGTGGACTTTAAATGGTGCACAAAGATGGATGAATAAGAGGGACTCAAAGCAGAAGAAGAGATTCTTTTTCTTGCTTTAACTGATTGAAGCCCATCAGTGTGCATTAACAGCTGAGCTCACAACTCTTCTACAGCTGCTTTTGTTTCATCTTCCCCTCCCTCTCTATGTACATCACCCTCTTCTATCATCCCTCTCTTCCTCTCTGCAGCAGTCCCAGGCAGCTGCACTCTCTGTCTCCAGCTTGCCTGACACTGCTGCAGTGGTAAAGCACAGAGAACAACGAGAGAGAAACAGCAAAGGGTTTGGACACTAAAGCAGGGGGCTGATAGTGAGGAGAGAGGTAGGGAATGACAGAATGATATATTTGTATTTTGACAGCTCTACTGCTCCCCTTTCCTTAAACAGGCCATGGCCGGATTTCAGTGCACTTTCCCTCTGTCACCTCTTCCTTCACCTATCATCACACAGAACAGACGGGCAACATGCCTCACATATTTGCACACATACATAAATTTGCAGACAGATGTGTGTGTGCCACTTACTTGCACAGGTTGTGCGTGCACACACACAAACACACACACACGCACAATATTGCGACTATAGCGGTCATGGAGGGTCACAGGCTGATGCCTCTAGAGACTGTAAATGAAATGAATGAGTAAGGAGGAGGAGAGTTTTTAAGTGTGCACTGGGGGAAGGATGGAAGCATCCCACACTTTTTAAATGACTGAGAAAGTTTGGACCTAAAATAATTGAGTAATCATAGAAAATTATTTTAATAATTTCCTATTTCCTTGTTTAGAAACACATATTTGCCAGTTCTCATAAAATATATATTTTGTAAAGTTTTAAAGCAGTGGACTTCAAGTTTGGATAAAGACTAAAATGATATTTCTAAATGTCACACCTTATCACAAAACACCGGTGTAGCTATGCTGATGTGTGGTAGTGTCTGTGAAGAACCAAAGAACTCACCCTAGGCACAAGGTATCACCGTTTCTTTTTTCGCCCGCAGATGCTAACTGAAAGGTTATCAGCGGGATGAGCGAAACCCGAGGCCCTTTAAAACTTTTCCAATCTTGCAGTCGGTCTCTCTAATGAGATGCCAGTGTCAATGCTGAGGTCAAATTTAGAACCAGTTCCATGAATTTTCATCAACAAAGAACTGATAGTGATGTCAAAAAGGTGCCTCCACAAATTTACTGGAGCTGATGTTGGAACCACGTCACCATAGAAGTGGGCATAGGAGGGATTAATGCTAGAAGCTCTCTACTGACTGGCCAATGCAGCTCAAAGATTCAGTCCGCCATGATTTTCTGCCTTCTAAAGTTCTTCTAGCTTCTTCTAGTAATGCTATGCATTTCTTAAACTTCTCAAAATATAGTGTTTCTCATTAGACACCAATGCAGATCTGACTCTGCCCTGTCACGGCACCGCGTCAGCGTAAACAGGGCTTTTGACACTCAAAGAGGTGTGATTCCTCTTCTGGGCTTGGCTACAGCTGCTGATGTCTTTTCTTTTGCTCCCCAAATACACTGTCACACATCCAAATGTGCCGATGTACATGTAATTACAAAATGCTGTCACAGTCCTGGGTTTTCAGTTTCCTTGTATTTTGATATTTATTGTTTATGTTTAAGTTCATCTAGTCGTCTTAAGCTCCGAGGTTGCTCAGTTCTTTGTTTATTAAATCCCTTTGTGTCATCATCCCCTGTGTTTAAGTCTCTCTAGTTGGTTCGCGTGTCTAAACCTGTCATGTTTCATGTTGTCAAGCTCACGTCATGTCGGCGCCTCGTTATGTTTCCTGTTTTATTTTGAAAGTCTTGTTTCTATGTTCATTATTGTGCTTAGTTTTACTTTTCATCATCGTCATGATGTTCATTTTTGTCAGCTGTTTTCCTCATGTGTTTCCACTTCCCCAGATCACCTCCTGTGTGTATTTAGGCTGTGTGTTTTCCTTCAATCGTCTGCTCAGTTTTGCTTTTCGTCACATCATGTCATAGAAATCATCGTTGTTTCATAGTTCCTCAGTTGTGCTCAGTTATTTCATTCTCCCAGTTTAGGTTTTAGTTTAGCCCAAGATTCATCTCCCTGCTTTCCCTGTATCTTGTGTATCATCCTTAATAAAGGCTCGCCCCTAGTTCAACGTTCTGTACCGTCTCCTCCTGTGTTCTGCATTTGGGTCCATTCCCGTAATACGCCGACACTCCCCGCCGTGACAAATGCATTGCTTCGTTTGCAGGTTTGTTGCAAAATAAATCCTGTTTTATTTCTATACATTCATCAACTGTGCTGAGATAATGAGAGTAGTTGTGATGACAGAAGACAACAGTGTCTTAAAATGAAAAGACCCAATGAGTATAGGGCTAATGCTAGTTCACTGCAGATACTGTATGAAAGAGACCACAGAAGGCTGAAGATATCAGGAATATCAATTCAATTCTTCCTCAGCACACAAGAAGTCGTCCAATCTAAAAGCCTATCTGACAAAGGAAAAGTACTAGCAGGCTCGAGGGCATTTACAGAGTAACTTAGCATGTGCTACATTTATCTTTATAGATACCCACTATATATAGCCTGTCAGCCCCTGGGCATACACCTGCTCTTTACTCAGAACAGTTCAGGAAGGGACTCCAGGTGAAAAGCCACCGCATGATCTGTAACTCAGTGTACTTCTTCAGTCCCCTTTTGTCCCGAAGACATTGTTGGACTGTGGAAAAAGTGGAAGAGACAGGCTGATGGGAAACTTTAAAGATGCAAGAGGAGAAAAATCTATTTCATTCTCTTCAGCTCTTTTTGGGCTGAGGTTCACAACATGCAGCCACCATTTCCTGATACAGTGTCTCATGTGCAAGTTCATTGAGAGGCCATGTGACAAGACACCATATGCTGCTAACATTAATTTCAAATAAAGTTTATTATGTGAGCCAAGTAAGGAAGATCTGTTCTCTTATGTTCTGTTTCGTCTTAGTGACATGAGCTATTCTTACTCTTCTTGTCCAATAATCACCCCCCATCACCACTCTTTGATTTCACTTTGAGCCACTCTCCCTTTGACACCATCTGTCCTATATCCCTGCTCTTTTCCATCTCCCCTTCATATGGATTGTCCAAGGCATTTTCAAAATCTTCGTCAGCCACCCCCTCCTAGACTCCACAGGGTCTTTTAATAAATGCACAAACTTATGCACAAATTTTTAAAAAACGAAGTAGTACAATCTCTTAAAGAAATATAGTTTTATATGGTCATTGAATGTTGAATTGCTGTGTCCACAAATAAATTGATACATGACTAACCCTAACCTGCTATTATAGGTGATCCTATAAAGAGTTTACCAACCACTCTTAAACCAGGTAGTTTTCAGGTATTTTGTTTAGTGCTGAAATTCACTAATGGGTTTTCAGACAGGTGAGATAGGTAGATGTACAAAGAACAAAATCCATGAACAGTCGCTAAAGATCGTGTGGTGCAAGTATGATCAAATCAATATTTACTGCACAGATTTGAAATTAGCACTGAATACAGGGGTGTCCGCCACGTAGACCAGACAAAAGCATACAGTATATGTACAGTATATACAGTAACTGTATATGTGAAGGTATTGTGGATAAAACTATCTGATTTTGTTGTAAATGTGTCAGCCAGTGGACAGAGAGCAGCAGTGAGTAACAGGAAGCACGAGGACGCAGCCTGGCCCGAACAGAAGAACACACCCTGCCAGCAGAGAGCTCAGGTTCCCACAGACTGACGCAGTGTCACTCATCCACTGTGCACGGGCACGTGCGCGCACACACACGCACACACACACACACACACACACACACACTCCTTTTGCATGCTGTGTTTATAGAGACATGCATTGAACATATCATGTACACACATAAACAGTCACTGACACACATATATATGCACACACACTCACACTCATGTATACAGTGAGATACACTCTTTCTCCTTTGAATTAGTGATGAAGGACTGAGCTGCTGAATTATTCAGGAGACACAAAGAGAGAAAGTTGCTGAAACTACACATGGTTTTGGCCCAGAAAGAAGCCAGTGACTCTGCTGGGTGAGAGAGCAAAAACTGCAGGGGCGAGCAGAGGGGAGCCGCTGTATGCAACACACACACACGCACACACACACGCAAGGAGGTGTAGACCATATCAATGATACTTTCTAACAATAGCATTATGATTAAAGCGGGCATCCTCAGACTCCATTTTTATCTCCGCTCACTGTTAGCATGTTTTTGCACAGCATTCAAACAATCAGGCCAATAGAGCAGTACATATAGTGCATTTTGAAGGTAATGTCCCCCCCACGCCCCCCCAAAAAACAGCTTATGCTGGAGCATAAAATACGTTTTTTGACTATGAAATGGTGTGAAATAACAGGAGAACACTCTGTTTTCTTTGATAAGCAGCACAAACTCATTGTCTTTACTGTATGACGGCCATGTGCATAGTCAGCCCCCAAAGGCCCGCTCTGAGCCAGCAAAATCTCTGCAGTAGTTTGCAGAGATGTCTACTTTTGAATCTAAGAACAGGGAAGAAACTGATAAACAAACACGGACACTAAAATATGTATTAAATGATCGATAGCTAACTCTTATGGCAGAAATATTCATTTTTATATTGAGGAAATTCTCATATATTTCGTTCATTTTTACCCTTATCCTCTGTAAGTCACAAAGAATTCAAATTCCTGCATCCAGACTGTTAGAGAGCCATAGTTATTAACCTCACAGCCAGCCGGTCACGGCAGAAGCCTGCGCCTGGATCGGCCGGAGGTTTCTTCCCGTTAAAAGAAAGTTTTTCCCACTGTGGGCAGGTACTTGCTCATACGGGGTGGTGTGATTTTTGGGGTTTTCCTCTCTATTATTGTAGGTTATTGTAGAATAATAGAGAATATTAAGTCCCTTCAGGCGACTGCTGTGATTCGGTGCTGTATAAATAAAGCTGGATTAAACTGAAGTGAATTGTTAGCCTCTTACCTCATGACAGTCCTGGAGAAACCTCTGAAGTTCCCACTGGTCATTCAGTTTTTCCAGCCACTGCTGGGCCAGCTCTCTGTTCTGATTTCCCCTGAAAGAGCGAAAGTAAAGGAGACTTCAGTCAAAATAACTCTGATTTTATTTCAGTTGTTTACATGTGGGTATATATCTGTATTCATATTAATCACGTGATCTTGCTTTCTTGTATTCTGCAGTTTTATGCAGTTTTTTTTGATGAAAGACATAAAGAACATAATATATGTATAATGTGTAAACAACACAATCTTATTAAATGGGCATTTTTAAATATATCATCTCTTTATTAGAAGCATTAGGTATTTACTCTGTTAACAACTCTTATAATACACAACACTAACCCTAAATCTGATGTATGCACCCAACAATCTCTACGATTGCTGTAGATTATAGAATATTTCACAAGTGTGATCAGTATCAGAGAGACATGGTTATGTTGTTAAAAGAGATCCATGTTTACTGCTGTTATCTGTAGATAAAGTAAACAAAATCCTGTTATTTCTTTATCAACAGCTAATGCAGTAAAATTAATTATTACGTGAGCTAAATAAAGTTCATAAATTGCACTGTGCTTTGTTTATTTGTCTGTCTCCAGTGGAAAAACAACAACATATGCTTCTTCTCATTTCTATTGTACACATAGAAATCTATAGCCACAAATAACCAGCCCCACCCCCCTCACACAACACACCGCACAATCTCAGCTTTCACAAAGATTTCATGGACGGGTGTCAGTCCTGGACCAAACACACCACACTCTGCTTTCTGTCTTTTGTTCTTGCTGGTAACACCCTTTCATTTAAATCCTTTAGCTGCAATTATTCTTTGTATTACAGCTGTCTTATGTTAGCACAGCAGCTTGCATCTGTGTGCTTTATAACATACAGCTGGGACTCCGTGTTGACTACAAGAAGCCTGAGGCCTCTTGACAGATATCGAATATATGTGAAGGAAATTCAATTGCTGAGGTCTTCTGCAAGTTACCAACTGCTTGTGTTCCTGTTTGTAATTTGAGGTTATACTATGTAAATATACAATCGGTATAGTTAAACAGTAATGCTACAGACAAAAATCTTCCTACTTTCATTATTTCCAAATGTGTTCATAGACAGTGTTAATTGCCAATGAGAGAATTTAAATGTTTTTTATGCTTTTTCATTAACATCAATCCTCATTCATGAAAGAAACTGAAAAATACTGATCATCACTGTCCTCTGTTTCAGAGCTTGTAGTTACAAACTGGCATAAAAAATGTACAGGAACAGTCCCATCAAAAACACAACCCTTTCCTGATTTCAGTTTGGCTTTTCCCTGGAACACTATCGTTATCTCGTACCCTTCTGTACCATTTTTCAACCTGGCTGCTATTTTTAGGTCACTTCCTGTTCTAAATACGCGTCACGCGTGACACGCGTCAGGTGAGGAATCGTACTCATATTTTTTTTTCGCATTAATGAGATGTTGCAACCAGAATTTGTTCCCCAGGGTCAGACTGTCCATGCAGAGTTCCGCTAAGGTGTCCTGAAGTATCTGAGGGAAAACGAACGTGTCATCATGTGCTGGCCTCCTACAAGCTGGACATGCCCTAATCACCTCAACTGGACCCTTCTGATGTGGAGAGGCACCAGCTACCTCTAAGGCTCATCTCCACTGCTTCAGTTCTTTCAGTCTCTACCTATAACTCGTGGCCATAGATGATGGTAGGAAAGAAGATTGACCAATAATTCAGCAGCTTCTCACAGTTGGAGGTGCTAACTCCCCTACCAGCTGCATCACACTGAGGTGCTTCACCAACGAGCGAGTTGGGGTCGTTGCTCAATGGGAAATTTGGTCAAACTTAAATCAGATAAGGGCTTTGATTATTTTTTTAATAGACACCTTTCTGTTAATTTTTTTTTTTTTTTTTAAATCACACTTCATACTTCAGGCTATTTAGCAATTCAACTTCTTTTCTCTATAATGTTTTGCATGTACAGAACGTGGTACCTGTTGGCAAGCGTGTCGATGCGCTCCTTAATGCGTTCAGAGTAGATGTTGTTCTGGCTGATCAGACTTTCTCCTGCCTCGATCACAGCTTTGATCCGGTGCAGGTTCAGCTCCATGGTGGTGGTGAAGTCCTTGTGTTTCTTTATAGCTGCTTCCACCGTTTCCACTGTGGTGGGCAGCTCCACGTGAGCGAGCGCAGACTCCTGGAAGATAAAGGCAGGGGAAGTCACATGATTTTGTTTTTCTTGGTTCAAGAACTAAAAGTGAAAGTGAAGAATAAATCCGATTGATACGAGTTAATATTTTTATTTTCAAATACTGATGCATGGAGTGTGAATCCACACTCAGGTGTATATCCTTTTAGATAGTCACCTGATCATACATTATCCATGTTTGTCAGAAGGCTTTTTTTTAAGTGTTAATGGTATGGTAACATATATATGACCAATCAGAACCAAGGCTAAGCCTACTGGCCCCAGAACAACGGATTTTATAAAGAAAGATAAAACTAAGACTTCATCTCTTCATAGAAATATAAAGCAATTAACAAAAAAATAGGCTGAGAGCAACATAGAAGTTGAAGTGTGTGTAAAAGGAAACATGCTGTACAGTAGTTCAGCATTAAAAGTGCAATATGAATGTGTGTGTGCTCGAAGTACTTTGATCAGTAAGACTGGACAACGTGACTATAATAATAACGTGTAACCTATTTGAACCCAGGTAGGAAAGGCGTAAAGCAAAGATGGCGACTGTGTACATTAACAGACCCTCTGTCATTCAGACACAGGAGAATCTGATGGGTTTAAAAATGGTATAAAATTAGCAGCCCCGTTCATACCTGTTCATTTCTTTTCTCAAACATGCTCTGCTCCACATACTCCACAGCATGTTAAGTTTGCAGCATAAGTCACCATTTCAGTGTACCCTAGTAACAAGTGACCATCTTTTGTAACACAGAAAACTCAGAGTCAACCTAGAAGTTACTTGGATGAGCCCAAATCCTGCTTTTAATTTGGGCTCATCAAGCTTCTGGCCTCATTAGTTTCACCGGCGTTTGTTTCCACCTGCATCTTCTTCTCATATCTCGTATCGTTGTGTATATAATTATATATATATATATAATCCCGTCTCTGTTTTGTTTATTTGCATTGGCCAATAAAGGCACATATTTTACTTTACCTTTCTCTGCCTCATTTACTTTATTTAAAGTTTGTTTTGTTTGTTTTCTGTAATTTGAACATCTTTAGGTTCTGGAATAATAGTCAGAAACTGAAACCTTCAAATTTGACTTTCCAGGAAAAAATAGGTTTGTTTCTTTGTCATTGAGTCAAACAAAAAGAATAGGGTCATTCACCGATAATGAAATTATCAGTATCTTATTTGAATGACTTAACAAGCCCATATTTAAACTCTACAGGAGCATTCCTAAAAGTTGTTAGTTTGCTCTGTCAACAGTTTAAGAGCTGTTTGAAACACAACAATTGCATTTCATCTGTATCTACAGTAGTCTTTGCATTCAGAGAAAATAAATCAAACGGAGGAATTAAACAGGGAGATGAAGACAGAGATCAATGGCCTGAAACATCTTTGATACTTATTGAAAAAGAAATGCTGCTCTCTCTAAATCAACCCCTCCGGGCTAATAAGAAGAGCTGGTCCCTGGTAAAGATCTGTTAGCAAACCGAAAGAGACGTCCAGGCCAACACACACACATACGCGAGCAGATGTACACACATGGTCAGTGTCGACTTTGCCTGTGACATTTCAGATTAGAAAACTAAACCTTTCTACATGTAGAGAAATGCAGACTGCAGAGCCGACTGACTGCCGGTCTTTACCACGTGGGAAAGCTTCACCTGTAGAGCAGGTGAGGCTCTGAAAAAATATTTACAAAGCAATATGAGTATGGTGTTTTAATACAGCACTTTATTACATTATAAAAACAAAAGCCCGGCCATTATTTGGCCACCTGACAAATTCTAAATCTACTTTTATCATGACCTTAGAAACACTGATCTGGCTGGGAGGTGGTCACGTCTTCTGTTCGAAGAACCGCGGTCAGATAGAATCAAGCCGGCTTAAAAGAAAGGCGGTCTTAAAGGGAGAGGAGCTTGTTTCACACAAGGTTGAACTGAGGGGCTTCACCAAGGGCGATAAATCATGCAAAGCTACTCTAGCAGAGTTTGAGTATAAAAATATGAAGCTGAAAATTAGTTGTTTATTTTGCTAATGCGCTGAAGAATAAAAGATCGATTTTTGTAACATGTATATATATATATAATATGTAACATGTATAATTTGCACAGTCCTATAAATACCACCCTAACATCATATGCAGGTAACACGAAAACAGACATGAGCATCAGAACACGACAACATTTCTTCCTTCTGCACTTCATCAAGAAGCTAGAACGTACATATAGAATTACTAGAAGCCGCTCGCTTCCTTAATAGCTGCTGCTCTAACACCCCATAACACAGACAACACTGCAAGAAGACACCTGCTGACGCACACGTGCACACACCCTCCCTCTCCTCTTTCTTTTGCTGGCCGAGCTATAAACCAACGCCCAGCCTAGCTGATACTCTGCTGCAGTCACCAGGCATCATTAAATCTGTTTACAGAGACTTCAAGTTGTTTAGGTGATGCAATAAAAAGTATAATAATAGACTTTATTCATCATCATTTAGGCAGACTAAAGGATGAAGAAGTAGTAGGAGTAGTAGTAGTAGTAGACTATTTTCTCATCAGATGCTGACTTCAGTTCCAAGTTTAGTGTATATTAACAAATGTCCATTTCAGCCCATTCTTTATCTTTCTATTCATGCTCTTTACTTTGGTTCACTGTTATAAATGCAGAGTAAGTAAGATTTACTTCTGCTGCTCAAAATGAGGAAAAACAAATGCCAGCACTAACTGGGCTGCATATTCTTTCTCTTTACTGGTTTTGTGTGCAGTATAGAGCTCACTCTGGTGTGCTACCTTCTGAAGAGAAGATATGAAGTCAAGCGAAATAAAAGCACAGCGAATGTGATTTCACTCCCTCGGTCTCTTGAAAGGCTCACCTAAAAGCTGCAGTGTAGAAGCATCATCTACCTGTGAAATGTAGCCGGACAGAACTTTTCTAATGTCTCAAAAGTTTCTTAAGCTGCTACTTATTATTAGGCAGGGTGTCAGTGCCATAAATAAATACCCACATTTCATGTTAATCCCACTAAAATTTCATTTTGTGCCACTGACCGAATGTGACGCTCCAGTCTCACCTGGTTGTTGAGGAAGGATTCAGCCTGTTTGACATCACGTAGGAATAGATGAAAAATGTGAGCCTGGACCAGAACTTCTCTCCTGCTTTCCCACATCTCCAGCAGCTTGTTCCAGCCGACATCAAGTTTCTGGAGCCACTGCTGCAGGGCGGCCTGGGGGAGAGGAGCCTCCTCGGACTCCAGGAGCTCGTTCATGGCTTGCAGGCGCTCGTAGTCCTCTTCGTACCTGCGTGAAAATAAACAGAGATCTACCCAGTTAGTCTCTACACAGCCTGAAATAACATCACATGATATAATGTAGAAAACAAAAATAAGACTTTTGCCGCGCTTCATTCACCTACCGTCCAATCTCTTCCTTGAGAGCAGCGTGCTCGTTGATGAGCTTCTCTGCCTCCTCCAGATTGTTGGGCAGCTGGTCTGAGGCGGCGGCGGTCTGCGTCTGGACCAACCAGGTGAGGAATGAGTCCAGGTCCTGAAAAGGCAGGGAAAGCAGCACCAAACACATTTCACTAATTATACATTATTTCATACTGTGGAAGTTTGTATAGACAGAAAAACTTTCTTTATGACCTCCACACAACATCGGCATACTGTATGTACATTTATAATCATTGCAAGGTCAGGACAGTGTGCTTTCAGAGTAATTACAAATTAATTATTTTTTATAGCACCCACTTGTCCCCTGCCACTTTCTCAATCTTCACAGTACTGGAAAATGAAGTCAGTCTTTCCTTAATGATGACAGGTTGGCTAATAATTTAGCTTGAGGTCTCTTGGCCCTATTTAACTTTTATACCCTTTGGGAGTTTTTAAGTTGGTCTCTTTATTGAGCCCTGCAACCCCTCCCTCAGTTTTTATGTAGAAATTATTTATCTAAGCGTTTTTAAACACGTTCGGGGTTTAATCATCCTTAAACATGTGGAAGTACAATTTCCCATTTGATTAAACCGTTCAGCAACTGAAAGACAGGCTCTATCGATTTATCTGTCTGTAGGATGTTGAAGATGGAGGTGCCAGGAGAAAAAGAGGAAGACCACAGAGAAGATTCATGGATGTAGGGAAGTAGAACATGCAGAGGCTTGGTGTGACAGAAGAGGATGCTAGAGATAGGATGAGATGGAGGCTGATCATTTGCTGTGACGACCCCTAAAGGGAGCAGCTGAAAGAATAAGAAACATACACATGAAGTCTTACCACTGCCTTGGTCTTTGAACAATTATCTACCCTCCTGCGTGCTCCTTGCTACTGCTCCTGTTCCTTGGAATTGCTCCTTGTGTCTAGTTTTGTTCTTTAAGAGTTCTTGTTTACATTTATAGCAACTTTGAATAAACCTCATTTTTTGCTCTTTGATGAATTTCAGCAGCAGGAGGTATTCAGACTTAAATATTTCTTCCTTATTTGTACCTGTATAAAGCTCTGCAGCCTGCTAGCCACCATCAGTGAGTCCTCACATCCCTGCAGGGTCCGTTTGAGCTCCTCCCACTCCACGCTGATGCCATCAAACTGCACAAGAACCTCCATTGCCCGAACCGGGTGAGCGGTGGCCAGATGCTCTGCCTCTTCCTGCATCACCAAAGAGAAACGCTAATATATGGTGGTTCTAACCTGCTGATACCTCAGAGTGCTTAAAATCATATATATACTTTTTATACCTTTTGTTTGGTTTCTTAAACTCACTTAGCTTCTAAAAAATTATATAATTAAATCCCTGAAATACAAAAATTCATTTCTACTTGTCCATTTAGACTCTGCAGTTAAGTGTAAAATATTATTTTTAGGGACAGATTTAAATTCTACGGCTGAAAAATGTGATATAAATGTGTTTTTTGCTGATGTCCTACCTGTAAGTGGAGTAGTTTGGGCTCCAGAACAGACAGGGCTCCCTCCATAGTAGACAGGCGTCTCTGCAGGGCGAGGACTCCGCCCAAATCACTGCCCACGTACTGGGTGGCGTCAATGGCTTTTCTCTTGTCCTGGATCTGGGACTTGATCTCGGCACACTCCAGCAAGTAGTTCTGCAGACGTAACATCGAGTCCAACTGATCTTTCTTCTGCTCAACCAGCTCCACAATGCTGTTCCACCTGGACAGGTGTGACACACAGTGCACAACAATACCACAAGTGCACTTCAAGAGCGGGGAGTCTTGTTCTGTAGGGATCACTTGCTTTTTGTAAAAGATTTCTTTTAGTTGTGTATATTTTCAGAACTGTTACACACCGGTAAATAGCCAAATGTCCACAGTTTGATAAGGCGATCCTTAAATCTGCATTAAATTTTTACCAAATAAGTGTTCAATATAATCCAAATAATGCAGCAGACATATCAACCACCAATAATATCTATAAAAAAAAAAACACAGGTGAAGCATCGCCATCTTCGTGGTGATGATGTGATGCTGTTTTCTTTGTAACTCTATTTTAAAGATTTGCTTTGTGTTACTCCTGCCTCTGAAAAAACTCATTGTTATTTTGACCTTATAGGACCTGCTTTGATTCACTTGAGACACTTGTTTGTGCTCCGCTCTGCTGTGGCTTCGGCTCAGCCTCACACGTCGTCATCCAATATGTTCACCTGAATCTACTCCAGACCAAAAGATCTCAGTACACACCCATTCAGCCAAGAAACACGCGCACACACACACACACTCATGCACAGACACATATAAACACAATCCTTGTGACTGTACTGAGGTAATATCAGACAGAGCGCTCAGCAGGCAGCAGGAAAACATCTCAGTGACACTGACCTCAGAGATGGAATGCTGTTTTAAAAATGATCAGTGAAAATTGTCATTAAATAAATCTCTCATAGAATTAGAGTAGTTATGTAATTATGTTGTAGCTATAATAACCTGCCTGAAAAATGGGCAACTGATACTGTTTTGATTCTGCCACGGTCTTATTTTTTCATGCCTCTTTTCTTGCTTAAATGAAACGCAACCTATACCTTCTCCTTCTTTCAGCTGCTCCTTTTATCATTCATCACAGTGGATCATCTGCTACGCTATCCCTAGCATCCTCCTCTCAAACCAAAAGGCTTCATATCCTTCTTTACTGCATCCACCAATCTCCTCTGAGGTCGTCCTCTATTCCTTCTGTCTGGCAGCTCCACCTCCAACACCCTCTCTCCCTCTGATGCACTCATTTCTAATCCCGTCCATCCTGGTCAATCTCAGTGAAAATCTTAATATCTTTAATTCTGCCACCTCCAGCTTAGCCTCCTGTCTTTGAGTCAGCGCTACCATCCCCAAACCTTACGTCGTAGCAGGTCTCACTGCCATCATGTAAACCTTCCCTTTCACTCTATCCTTCTGTCACAAATCACCCCTGACACTCGTCTCCACCCACTCCACCCTGCCTGCACGCTGTTCGTCACCTTTTCGCATTGGCTGTTGTGTTGGATAGCTGACCCCAGGTGTTTACCATATAATATCATATAATCATTCTTATTATCTATAGATATATAACAAACTATAGATATTACACCAGGAATCATTTTGAAAGACAGACAGTGTAAAACTAAAGAGTAAACTGAGTGAGCTGTAAGCACGGTGTCTCAGTAGTAAATACACGTCAGGAGATTCGACAACCGTGTGCGTCAGAGAGAGAAATACACCTTGAATTTCCCCTCTTGCTATTAGATTGATGTTCTTTGTGCCACTTAAGCTGGGTAGAGTTGCATTGTGTTTAATATCATCAAATTAAGTTAATATATAATGCATTTAGGCTTTTACTACTGGAACACAATTAGATTAAGCAATACAAGAGAAGGCCGTGAATAAAGATGACTGCTTGATTGTTTGTTTTTGAATTTGAGATTCTTGGCCGGCCCCATCTTAAATGAGGAAGCCAACACAGATGGTCACCCTAAGACCGACTCTATACGTGCCAAGGTCACCGGACTCACGGACACCCGGCTGTCGTGGACTCTGCTGCCAGACATAACTGGTCAATGAAGCTGGCTGAGACATTTAAGCAAAAA
>VOQK01001028.1:2600-15033 GCA_015052645.1 Benitochromis conjunctus | reverse complement strand
GGGGGGTGGCTGGGGGGGGGGGGGGGGGGGGGGGGGGGGGGGGGGGGGGGGGGGGGGGGGGGGGGGGGGGGTTGTAGCCTATCTTAGGTGGAAGAGGCACAGTGCCACTGGTATTGATACTCCTGCAATGAGTATCTAATCTGATAGTAATAATTAACTGAGTCACCCACTTTTCAGGCTTCCACATAGGAGCACTTAAAAGTAACATTTTTTTAAAATTGAAAAAACTGTACATAAACAGAGGCAAAATTGTGACCACATATCTTGGAAATTCCCGAGGTCATATAATAAGATCAGTGTCAATGTTTTTCAAAATGTAACCAAAATGCAATGTCTAAATCTTATTCAATAGTAAAGTATAAATGGATAAAATGCCAGCCAGGCAATGTGACAAACTGAAACCAACAGTTTGATGAGTATTTGCACCCACCTCAGTAATGTGCATATCTACACTGGAGGCTATTCTAATCTTGGAAGCCATCCTGATGATGACACTACTAACACATACACAAAAGGGAAAGCTAATGACACAGGTTACAGGAATGACACTTTGGTAATTACCGCTCACATTTTTCGGTAATAACAGAATGTATTTATCACACTAATGGCACCCCCCACCCCAGCCCGAGGAATGGAAGGAGTTTTTCATAACTACCAAAAAAGGGGGAAAAAGAGGTTATTTTCCCCGTAATGACGGACATGACCGGAATGACCTAAATGAGAGGATATATTTTCATCACCACAGAAGTCTGATAATGGCAATAATTTAGACAACATTGAATTAATGTAAATATAATGGCTGGTGCCAGCTCATCACTACACGGTTGTTTCTTCTCTTTTAATGTTTGAGGACTACTTGCTGTATGTATCTTTATATGTAAGGCTTCATTATATTGATATTAGATACCAAAGAAAAAGATATGTTGTGTTAAAGAGTTAAAGTTTGATTTGGCAGGTCGTTAACCTGTGGATTAATTCAACAGCGTTACCTTTACAGTAACCTTAACACAAACAGTCATAAATCATTTCCTGATAATGTCTTCCAAAATATTTACATGTGTGCTTCAACAGAAATGAGCTTTATATTGATTTTATTTTTTTAAGTGTTTTCCACAAGATGCTGTTGATCATAATACAAGTTACTAACTAAACTGCTCCTGAAAAAATCCACATAATAGCTCCGTTATAGCCCGTCCAGTTTATTGCTGTTGTAAAGGAGCTTGTTGTTTAAGGAAAACATTATCGGCAAGCTCCTTTCCCCAGTTTAAGCTGTCTGAAAGCTTCCTATCAATAGCAGCAGTCTTAAATGAGCTGCAGACACCGGCTTAAGTGCAATCATATGGTCTAGTGAAAAAGAAGTGACAAATAATTATCGCAGGAAGGATTTTTTAAAATGATTTTATGATTTCAGACATGCAGCTAAGTTTCATTTTAAGCAGTGAAAGTAATCACCTCTTCTAATGTCACCTTTCCAAGTAACTGAAATGTGGGTAAAGCATTTCTCAGTAAGCGTTGAAAATATAGTTTACGCTCTTTTCCGACTAATCACGTAGCAGGTTTTTTCTTTCTGTCCATCACCGTGGCATTGTCTTCCTCCTGCATTCTTGGTGACTTCGGACCCCTTTTCTTCCTTTCTAATACGCCTTCCACATTTTATCTACTCCTCTAGCTCACTGTCTGGCCTCTCACTGTCTCACGCCACACATCTTTGGTATCCCTCCTCCGTTTCCCTCTCTCCTTCTTTCTCTCTTAAGGAAACGGTCTGTCATGCATGGCTGTCCGTGAGTGAGCACTGAATCAAAAGCCCCAGTGTCTGCATAAACCTCCGCCAAGCAGCAAAAATCCAATTTGAATGCCTCCAGTAACACTGACAGCTCAGTGGAGATGTGCACGCGCATACACACACACAGATATGGAAGCACATAGAGTACACAGCATGCCTGCAAACAAATTTACTTGAGTAGAGGAATGTGTATGCAATATATCCCTCCAACTTCCCCAAGAAGTGGCTCTGTGACATTTAAATGTAAATTAAAATCGACGCGGTAATTGGCTGCTCTGTATTTAAGTAAAGATAGCATAAGCACAACACAAAATATGTGGAAAAGTATTTTTTGAAAAATATAAACTAATTTTGAATTTGATACCAGTACCACGTTTCAAAAAACTTGGGATAGGGCTTGCTTGCATCACCTCCTGTTGGAGATCAGCTGTTGTTTTGAAGGCCAAGTGTTTTTTCTCTATTGCTTACTTGGAAAGAATTCAAGCTCCTCAACAGTTCGGTCTCCGTTAGTATATTTTTCATGTCACAACATGCCAGATTTTTTGCATGCAAACCATTGTTTTTGCAGGACAGCACCAAACAAACCAACCTAAGAAGAAAAATGTTGTCTGCACGTCATCAAATAGGCTCAGTAGGTAGAGTGGGCGCCCCTTGATCGGAAGGTTGACGGTTCGAATCCACCCAACGGCTACCCTGAGGTACCCTTGAGCACGGTACCGTCCCTACACACTGCTCCCCGGGCGCTGGATTGTTAGCTGCCACTGCTTCACTGAGTGAATGGGTTAAATGCAGAGAGCACATTTCGTTGCCTTGTACTTGTGACATGTGCAATGACTATAGAGTTGAATTCTATTCTATTCAATGACACTTTCAAAGATGTGACAAGTTAGCCATGCCATGTGGACCCAATGCCATCATGAATATTGGCTTTTGAATGGTGAACTGGCACAAACCAGATGGGTCCTGTTTTCTTTGGCCTGGAGCACGTTGGCCATGATTTACAAAGAAATATAAAAAACTAAAAACTTCCAACACTTCCTCGTCTTTTCCCTTGCAAATTGAACCTTGTGCTTGTGGCCACTACCTCTCAGTTTCTCATTTTGAATGGAAATGACAACTGTCACATCCAAATATACATATACAAGCTTTCAAGCATCTTTTGGAAGTAAGTAGAGGTTACATTACAAAGACTTGGCAGGTGGGGGAATCCTAAGAGTGGTGGGTAGTGTTGGTGGAAAAAAATTAACTCACATAATAATAAGCTGGAAGCAACTCCAGGCTACGTGACCTCCCTCAATAGTATTTATATTAATCTATCTATCAAATGTAATTACCTAGTAACTGAAGCCGCTGCCGTCCACTTTAACCCCTGGAAGGAGGAGAGTGGACAGCAACAACACTGGCAGCAGGATGCTATTTTGGCGCATGATTTCTACTTCTGTCCCTGTTAAATGGTGTATGTGAGGGAAATATCCTAAAATGCCAATTGAAGTGGAAATGGTCTTAGTTTGTCAAGATGCTAAAGGAATGAAATATCTTGTAAAGACTTTTACACACAGAGTACAAAAGACTCTTCTTCTCAACTAAAAAGCTTTTTTGATCTACCTCCAAAATTTGAAACTTACACTAACACTATATATGTGTTACACTATATGTAACACCATATACATGATTATGTGCATAATATTTATAATACTTAAAATGATTGTTTTCCTTTTTTTTCTCTTTCTTGAATTCTTTTTGACTATTTGTAACACAGTCCCTCACAGAGTGCCATTTTTACTTCCAATAATTTGTATTATTTGAAAATTATTCATTACATTTTGGTTGGTGACAAATTTAAAATGAGTACATGGGCTATTTTCCATTTAATTTCAACATTTGAGAAGTTACCTCTGCATTATTTTCAATTAAATATGCACTCACTGGCCTGATTAGTTGGTCATTAACTTAAACATCTGATCATCCAATCACATGGCATCAACGTAGTGCATTTAGACCAATAGAAATGTTCAGCCTGCTCTTATATAAAAATAAGGATTGCCAGACAACTCTTCCCCTTCCCTAAACATAAAACACATTATTCTGTATTCACCACAGGGCTCGTCTATAAAGTACCAGTTATAAATACATGATCTCATGGCCTGCCATTAAGTTTATTTAATATGTTTCAGTATGGCAGAATCACAGTGACCTCCTTGAGAGGATGATCTGAGTTCACATATTCTTCACATATTTTGTAGGACATGTTTTATCTTCATCAGGCTCTTTCTGACTGTGAGTGGCCCCAGTGGGGATACCACCTCTAACCTCGCACTGGTTACTGTGCTGTTCTTTCCAATTAGTCAAACAGAAGCACACTGTCCTGCTTTGGATAAAACCCTCCACTTCTTTTTGTAATTTTTCTGTGTATCTGTATCTGTAATCTTCCTCAGCTGTACTCTGAGGTCTCTGATTTTTTTTTTTCACACTTTGGCAGGCAACCATGGAAACCAGGTTACCCACAGCGAAGGTCATTGTATCCATGATGCATGTTTGAGGATGTGTATGCTTTGATAGCAGGCAGTGCTTTGTGTTCCCACGTGTGGAGCTCCTTGAACATGTTGAGACACTGAGGCGAAGGAACCTGCTGGGAATGAGTGTGATGGCAACAGCATGATCGGGGCCACCAGGGAACGCATGCTGAAAACGCAAACACAGAAATATACAACTAAGTACAACAACACAAACCCAGACAAACACTAGCAAAAAGATTAATACACATAGGAAAAAAGCATTTTCAGCGTCTTATTTTTAATGTCCTTGCTGTCCTAATGATCTGTGTTTATGTAGTGCAGTCAAACATGGCACATGTTTGTTTAGCTACTGAGTCTTTTGTGCCAAAGCAGGTCCTAATGTAAAATCAAAACAAAACATCAGCAGACACTGCTTTACTTTTCTATATCTTATTTAAAATAAATATGTATATTGTTGCAGTCACATATTTTTTTTTAATGTTGGATTGTTACATAAATAATAATAGACCTTTGTGCATAAATAACAGTTTAGTTAATGTTAAGAATGTAAATCAATACTGTATCTTCATTCAGGTATTTCTTCAGTTTGAGCTTCGAGCAGTGCATATAATAAACAAACAACTGATTTTTACAATACACTGACTAATGAACATGATCACACAAATAACCTAAGTGTGAAAACAATCTGAGGAATAGACTAAGAGGTAGCATGACAACAAGCCCCTAAAATCTGCTTGTCAAACCTGACTCAATGCATTTATTTATGGTTCACTTGTGATAAAACTCTTAGTGAACACATGAGGCTGTAAATGCACTGGGATCTCAGCACCTCTGTCTGAAGATAGAAAGTGGCTATTTCAGCTTCGGATGTCAGCGCTTTTAATAACTTCACGCCAATAAGTATGTATCAATAACTATGGCAACTAAAGTTGAAGTTGTTCAGTATATTTCTAATTTCCTGTGTTGTTGTTTTTTTAAGCAGAAAAGCTTTGGACAGGTGTTGACTCTGACTCAAAGGCTTACCAGATTTCTGTCCACTGCAAGGCCAATTGCAACCCCCAGAATGGAACAATCAGAGACTCGGTAGCAAAGCCAACTCCTGCAGCTGTACCTGGATCAGTGCATTCATAGATTTGGTCCTCTAGTGTAAGATTTCAGCCAAAACCTACACAGTACAGGATGCATTAACTTGTTTATGTCTGGATGATAGAAAGGAGAACTGCATATCATGTCTCGTCCAGCGGGAACTGTCAGCAAAGGCAGAGTGACATGTTTAGTACGACTGCATGATTGTGGCCAAAATGTCTATTATAATTGTTTGCATCAATATTGAGGTTAAGATTATTCATCGATCTGAGCGTGAAATGCTTTGATTGCACTTTCATGTAAACTAACCAACTTTTCAAAATAAAATTGGCACTCCTCATTCGCCTCAATTCAGGGCTACACTTAGAGAAAAAACAAATAAATAAATAAAAAATGTCACCAAAGTTAACACAAAATTAAATCAATAGGAAACTTCTTTCACGTTCACACTGTGCTGCATTCCTGTTAATTAAAACATCTTTGGTGACAAATAAGGTGTTTCCTCACCTGATCTGAGTGCATCTCCTAGAAGCAAAACGCAAAGTCTTTCATTCCATTCATTGTGCCTGCTCGATGGATGTGAATGAAACATGAAGAGACTCGACAGCTGTGAGCTCCCTCTCTATTTGCCCTTCAATAACATATCTCTTGCCCAGTGTGTTGACCATTTTCTTACGTACTCACCGTGTTTGTTGGATTTTGGCCAAACCGAAGGCGACTGGTTGGTGATTTCAGTGCATCTTTGTGAGCTGGAAGAACACGCTGATGAGCTGTAAAGCAACCCCTGCATTGTTTTTGTGTTTTGTTTTTTTACCTTCATGTACTAATTATGCTGCAGTTTACGCTGTGTTTTCATGCATTTGAATAAGTTAGTCAGTTGCTTTGTGGTGCAAACATACAGCACTCTTTGCACATGATTTCTTGGTTAATGTCAGTTGCACTAAAGCAGCGGTATTTCCAAAGGAGGTAGTAATTTAGGGAGTGCTGGATTTGCTTTTATTTTGAATTGTGTTGGCGAAGCACACATTTTCATTATCGCTCCATCACGTTCATTTAATTGTGGGAAGCCAAAAATGTGATCAAGATTAAAATCTGATTAATTGTGCAGCCCCATTGCTTAGTGTATGTAGTGCCAAATGGCATGTTTTTATGTTTGTGGGTGTTTGGTTCCAGTGAGGGGAAATCATTACAGTAAACACCAATCTACCTGCAGCCCTCTTTGATGTAGCTGAATACATTTCCCTCTAAATAGCAGATAGTGGTTACAGGAAATGGTGTGTGTGTGTGTCACTATTAGGACAGTTCAGGATTATCTCCTAATATAGCCCAGCGGAAGTCTCGCAGTGATAGTTTCCCTCTGTTTGTGTGTCTGTGCCTGTCGTGCCACTTTAACTTGGCACTGGTTGAAGCCAAGCCTGCTTGGCAGTGGAAACTACCGGAGAAACAAAAACAGGAAACGAAACCTGGATCATAAAGATGGCTGTTAGTTCAGTATCATTCTTTATTACAGAGATATTATGCTGGCTGGAGCCTATCCCAACTATCATCAGGCAGTAGGCAGGATACGCCCCACATAGGTTGCCAGTCTGTGCAGAGCCAACACATAGAGAGGGATCATGGCTCTCTCCGAGGCTATTTTTAAGAATAAATGATAGTCGCAGCACTGCAATAGACTGGCAACCTGTCCAGGGTGTACCCTGCCTCCCGTCCTGTGACAGCTGGGATATGTTCCAAACCACAGATGGATGGGTGGATGATTATTAAATTGCTGTTAAACAATGAGCAAGAAATGACAGCATGTTCTGTAAATTAAATGACAGAATACGCTGAAAAGATCTTTAGACTATCACCCCTTAGTTCACTCTCTTGCTATGGCTCTGATTGAAAAGTAGAAGCCATTCTTGTAGGGACATGATCCCTCCCTGGCTTCGCACCACTGTTTATTTTAACACTTAGCACCAACAGAGTCAAACCATGTGTCCCCCGCGGTGTTCTCTGGTCTCCATTTTTAACTGGTTGCTTCCTGAGACTCTGTATGTGCAGTTTCAGTGTTGCTCATTGCAATTATTTGATATTCTGTTTTGCCATTATGCACGGTTCCACATGGATAGAAGAAGGGAATCTAAAAGCATTCATGTCTTTGCTCTTGAGACTTATTTTACTCTTTCTTCCCACCTTACCTTTTTATATGTCTCCCTTTCCTTCCTATCTTTCCAGCCTTTTCTCTGTCAGCTTATCTCTCACTCCTTCTCTCTGTCTCTGTGCTTTTCTAATTTCTTCTTTGCTGTGTGTGGAGGAAATGGGAAAGGAATTGGAGTTATCTTCCTTCATGTATGGTGAGGATCAATTCTATTCTGGGGAAGTAAAGAGAAGAGGAGAAGCTAGAGGGGCACGAGTTCTCTCTCCACATGCATTAACCATGAGAGCAGAGCAGCAGAGAGGCTCCAGCCAGTCGAGAGAGCGAGAGAGCGAGAGGGGCCTCAGGCTAGCATCACACACCTGGACACATTTACACACTTGCTATACAAATATGCATTAGCACACACATGTGCACACTTAGAAAAACAAACATGCAGGCATCAAAAAACATGCAAACTTGCCATAAGCACTCAGCTTAACAATAACACACACACACACACACACACACACACACTGGTCTCAGTACAGCTGCAATGAATTTATAATGATGTGCTTTAATTTTTTTTTTTTTACTGCCCTCATATACCTGCAGACAGACAGAAAGACTAAATTCAAAACCAAACATAAAAAAAGACAAGAAATGTGGAGCAAAATCAATTTTTCACTGTTATTTTACATTGGTGGTAAACTGTCTTTACCTTTTTTGGCTTACTTGAATGCAATTAAATTAAATTAAACTAAATTAAATTAAATTTCATTTAATTTCATTCATCTATTAATTTTCAGTTGGAGTTGCAGCTGACTGAACTTTGTCTTCTGCCGCTAAAGTGAACTACAAATCTGGCTTTTTCCTGTCTTAAGGACAGGCTGTTTATGTTAAATTTGCTAGCTTGTTAAGGTCATAGGACAATCAAGATCAGGGTTAAAAGAGACCAACACTACTGTAGTGTTGACCTTATGTGTTATATTGTAACTTTGTGGTCGTCTTGCAGAGTATTTTTCTATTTGTTTCTTTTTATATGTTGTTTGATTTGCCAGGACATACTTGTCACATTAGCCAGTCGGTTATGTAAAAACAGGTGTATAAGGACACGCCGTATAGCACTTGGTGGTCCATTCTGTGCTAGTGATCTTTTACACACATGTTTGCGTATGTCTGCATACTTATTATCCTCAGAGTCCAAAACAAACTAAAAATATACAGACGCTACTGATGTCCACTTCAATCACACCTCCGCACACCAGAAGGCAGGATGTTGATAAAAGGATGAGAGAGAAGGAGGGAAAGCAGCGGCTGATGGAGAGGGAAAGACTGGCTGTAGGTGGTTTTTTTAAAGGACGGCTGGGTACTGTCACTGCATGATAAGACTGTTTGAGGTGAAGGTGATACAACTCGTTCACACTGTCATACCTCTGCAAATGGGTCTGCACCATCTGGCTGTCTGACCGGCTTCCTGGTTGGAGAGATGTCTTATCGGTCGCTGTGTCTTGAAGACTGCAGACACCCTTTGGCGCAATGTCCTCAATGTCTGTCTCACAAGGCTTTTATCATCATCATCATCATCTTTATTTTAAAATCATCGAAGAAATTTAATCAAAGCAGAAAAATTTACATGTTAAATTGATTAAAGAAACTTTATTGGCTGGTCAGTGTTCCCTTCTAGGAACAGCATGAAAAATCTGCGCTCTCAACACTGTATACCATTTCTAATATTCAAGCACTGTCATGTTTATTTTTCTGTAATGTTTCTATAGATAAAGCGTTGCTAAAGCTGTGTAAAAAAGCTTGTAGACGAAACTCATTTTGTTTTGGTGCAACAGGATGTAAATTTAGTTTCAAATACAGTTTTTTTTTTTTTGTGTGCAGAACATCGGAGGACATGGGTGTGACACAGAGAGAAACAGTGTTATCCTTCATGTTTGTGTAATTTATTTCTAGCAAACAAACAAGAAACACCACTTTCTTTATCATTTGATTAAAAATGCATTGGAAATCCCATCATCCACCCCGTTCCTCTACTCTGTGTTTTTATCTCTCGTGCTCCTATCTCGTCTGATTTTTCTTTCGTGCACACGTTGTTTTTCTTCCCTTTTCCTGTCATTGTCTTTTCATTCTAGTCCTCCTGCTCTTATTCATCTTCTTCCTCTGCTCAATCTAACCATATGCATTTTTATTTTCTAAACATTGCCAAATGCTTTATGAGTTCTTTTTTTCCACCCGGCTGTCCATTGATGAACCCCGCGGTACTGTTTTTCAGTCTGACTCAAATCTATTATTGATTTAACAGCACAGTTTCAACTGAAGGATTTAGTCACAAGTTGTGCGTTTATACACACAGCAACACACACAGTACATCTGTGTGAAGACAGTCACTAACAGAAGATACTCTCTAGCCCCTTATACTGTAGTTATCTTGTCCCTTATGACTAAAATCATACCCCAAACCGTCACACACTCAACCTCACACAACGTTCACATTGAGGTTGTGACCGTATTAGATTGGGCCCGAAGTGCTGAGCCAGATTTTAATTAAGAAACATGCATTATATTGTAGTGTGGTAGTGGTCAATACTATCGACCAGCTGGAGTTATTCAGTGAGGAGAGGCTGTGGATGAATGGTCCTCGAGATATGTGTGTGTGTGCGTCTGTGTGCATGTGTGTGTGTGTGTGTGCTTGCAGCTGAGGTTGGACATTGGGGTATGTTTACTCGTAAGACTGTGGCAACACAGTGAGATCACCCTGAGATGATAAGAAAATGAGTTATGAAATGGAAAACGGACACTAGCGTGTGTGTGTGTGTGTGTGTGTGCGTGTGGGTGTGCATGTGCGTGTGCATGTGTTGGTGTGCAACCTAAGAAGTGAAACATGTTTTATGACTTTCTCTTGGCCAGAAGCTTTCTGATGGTAATTGTGCTGGTATAGACTTTTGTGTGTGTGTGCGTGTGCGTGTGTGTGTGTGTGTGTAGGACATTCATCTGGACAAAGCAGGGAATGAACTGTCAGCTGTGGTGTTATTAGATCTTGAATGAAGGGGTAGTCTTTCTCTCTGTATTCAGATGGTACAATTTAAGGTTTGTGTCTACGTGTCCAACGTCTCAGCAACTGTATAAAGACTTTTAGGATTACAATGACATCAACAATGTTACTGATTACATTTATTCTATTTATTATTATTATGATTATCAAATTTGATAGCTTCCACAAATTACAGTTTGACAAAATAACCTAATTATGTGTAGTGCGTTGTTGATTATTATTATTAGTCTGTAATGAGATATGTACCCCTCATGTACCCCAGAGAAGCAAGTGGACAAAGTCGCATTAACGTGACTCACAAAAACTGTGCTGAGCTGGCCTCCAAATACTCCAGACTCCATATAGTCAAGCATCTGGGAGCGAACGTAGGCCTGAAATGATAATGCATGTCCACAGCATCTGAGGCTTTTAGGGTGAGACCGCCAAACACCTCAAGGCAAAGCATGCCCATACCCCAACAACTCTGAGCTTTGTTGGGCGGCCTACGCAATAAATAAATGTTGTCACTACATTTGAGGGTAGACCATGATGAAGGATTCATGAAAACATGAGCTTGGTTTGCACCACACCTTCATATAAACAGTGATATTCTGTAAATTTGATAATAAATGAATGTTGAAGTTTGATAATAGAGTTCAAAATGCACTGTATTAGTTACATTAGGTATTAGTTTTCATTAAAGTTGATAAATCAGTATAGTTAAAGTTCTAGTATCTAATCTGTCAAAGTGTTCTATTTCTGTCAGAAAAACACGTGACCCGCTCCTTAAACTCCTCAGCTTATTTTAATGTTGATGCCATCAATCTTTCAGTCAGTGCTGTGATGCATGCTTAATGCTAGAATAAATCTTTGTCATTTATATATGATGCTACTAAAAGATGGCAGAAGTGTAGTTTTTTGGAAAACAATTGTTGATAGAAGGATGAGATTTTTGAAGCATGGTGATCATCTCACTTTAAAAATAAACCTCATGGTGTGCAGGCGTACTAAAACATGAATATCAATGCCTCCACTTTATTTATGTGCAACATAGGCCATGACAGTGAAAGTCTTTGGTCTTTGAAACTAAAGCAGCTAAATGCCGAAAAGCTAATTCAAACATGAATTCCTATATTACTATTACTTGGCGAGGGAGAAGGTGCAATGTTTTTAGCATTTTTTAGTTTTAGTTTAAACTTATTAGCAGTAAAAAATAAGTTTAAATTGTTTGTTTTCTGATAAGCCTTGGAGGTTATAACATGTTATGTGGGAGTTCACCTTGTTATTCTGTTGTTTCTGACATCTCATAAGCCTGTTTAATCAGATGGAGTCTGTGTAAAATCTTTGGACTTTTAAGAGTTAAGTATAAACCAAGCAGGTGGTTATGTTGGTTAAGGTTATTGACAAGGGGTAGGAAATGTAATGTGTCAATGAAATGTGTCAATATGTTGTACTGGTGTGTTTCCATAATTAGCTGTGGAATCTGTGTGATTCGCCGCAGGAATACTTGCAGGATCGTCTGCTATCTGTGTGGAATATTGATCGAAACATTAGCCTGTTGCCATGACCGTGAGCAGCCAGACGAAGTGTTCGCTCACTGAAGTCATTGTGCAAAAGAGACTCCACTCTATGATTAACTGAAGATAAACGTGGAACATACAGTGACAACATGCCTCTGTCTGCTCTGTTTCATTTAATATACTCTCATATGCTGTAGCCATTCTTTTAAAAGCAGTAGTTACATTCATTTGTTGATTGATCTTATTTTCAGGCATCTCTCTTAACCTCCATATGTTCACAACAAATGTATCTTAGAAGGTTCTCAGTAAATTCTACGTGTATTTATCTACTGAATAAGAAACTGCTTCATGTGCTGTGTATTAGTGTCCTCA
>VOQK01001025.1:34732-45023 GCA_015052645.1 Benitochromis conjunctus | reverse complement strand
CCACCCCACCAACAAACCCCCCCCCCCCCCCTCATCCAAACTGAAAGCCCTGAATTCAGGAGGAGGCTGGGGGTTTCCTCAGCATCTTCTAATGAGAGATAATTCAGTATTTTTTTTTTATGATAATTTATGAAAATCTCTCTCCCTGAAGTAATTTCACACACACAAACACATTCAACCTGCTGCGTGAGTCATGGAGGTCACATTACAATGAAGAAGGGAAACTAGTCTCACTGTGAATAGTTTTCTTTTCTAGTAAAAAAGATATAAAAAAAAAAGGATAATTATAGATAACAGCTTAATGTCAGCGATGCAGACTGTTGGATCAGTTGTTTAACTTTGTAAAGGCATCATCCATAGAAAGATTATTGGTTTATTGATAAATAAACCAAAATGCCTTTTATTTTTGTGTGCAGAAAAGCTGTGAATAATACCCCTTCACTACTACTTATGTTGATGAAAAAACATCAGTGGAAATCAAGATCAAGATATTTTCCTTCATATGCAGTAGCTAAATAATCAAAGCTCGTTTCTACCACTGAAAAACACAGTTTTTGCTATCACAGTCAAACTTTCATGGTATTATCTCAACATTTCCATTTTCTCATCCAAAACTCTGAAGGAAACAACTTACAATTAAGATAATAACCTGAAATTTTAGATTATGGATTTTAAAAAATATTTTTGTTTTGGGAGTTTTTTCAGTTATAGAAACAAGCTTTCATAAAAGAATCAGCATCATATAGCCACCTGTGTCTATATGGATCAGAGTGGAGTGCTAAGTTATCAGCTAATGCTAGTTTGGTTAACAAGCTCCATTCAAAAATGGTATATGTTCATCATGCAATTAAATTTACTGATAATTAGACCTAACAGACTTAAAAACGCTAGTTTATCACTGAAACTGAAGCACGGGCCTCTTGAACAATCTGTTGGTAAAGCTAACCATGGAGCAAGACATATTGTTTGTTGAGTAATTACGTTAAAATTCTCCATACAGACTGAGCATAAACTATCACTATATGGTGATGATGTAAAACTATTTAATACCAAATTATATAAATCAAGTCAAATATGGTCCAGAGGTCCAGTTCAGCCAATCCAACTAGCTGAAGTGACGCCTAGAAGATAGCTTGCAGCTACAGCCACAAGTTTCCATCCTTAAGTGTTATTTCTGTTGTAAATTTGAACATTTCAACATGGGGGTCCATGGGCACTTCTGGGAATTGACTGCCTTTTGGTCCTCAATTGGACATTAAGCCCCTTTTCCATTAGTACCTACTCGGATCGACTCGCCAGAGATTGCCACGGCTTGACTCGGATTGACCGCTTCCATAACAATCCTGTACTACCTAACTTGTGTGGTTGTCATCATACCAATGCGCCCCGTGAAGTAATTAATCTGCAACAAGGACACTACAAAAAAGGTGAACATCAAGGCAAGAATGTACCTGCTGCTCCGTCTGTGGCTTTTCGTCAGACTCGGGGACCATTGTGTCTGACGACATCACATTTTAGTACCTGCTCGAATCATTTGGAACCCCGGGCAAGCAGGTACTAAAAAAAGTACATGGTACCAGGTACTATGACCTAATGGAAAACCCTGAAAATTGTGCCGAATCGAAAGGGGGCTTTTGAGGGATTGCAGCTTTTGTAATTTTTCACCCCTGGAGTTTACCACAACAAACACTGCATTATTTTTGAGAAACTCTTAGTCAAAATGTCTGTGAAGGTTCTCAGTCATTCAGTTCATCGTAGTCTAAGGAGTTTCAGCACAATTTTATCATTTTAAATTGCCAGGTTGAAGGATGGGGTTGGATCACCTGTGTTTAATCCAACATCTACTATGACTATAATCAAAGTATTAAAACCACTGATTGTCACTAATACTAACAGTAAGATTCCTGAACTGTCTACCTGTACACTAAATTAAAAAGATCCCAATAAGATCCAAAAAAGACAAACCCAACAGCTTCTCAGTAGGGCTGGGTATCGTCACTGATTCCTATAACTGATTCACAAGGTCCCGATTCGACTCGATCACCATACATATCGATATTTTATATCTCTGTACAAAAACAAAGGTGACACTTGTGAGACTTCATCAGAAGTGTGAGTATCAAAGCAGATGCCTTTCTGTCAAAGTAACTGAGGGTGTCCTGGCTTGGCTTTGTATAGCAGATAACCGCCTTAAAAATACTCTACAGTAGATCAAAAATGGAAGACAACCATGAATGAACATATGAACGTTACCTGATGCTGCTGAAGAGAAGCAGAGCAAATTTACAGAAGTTTTATTAGAGACACAGCTAAGCGTTTTGCAATTTGGCATAATTTTAAAAAGTTTAAATTTCTTTGGTATTAATCAACAGAAATTAGGCTTTCATGCTGGTGAGTAATAAGCAAGCAAATAATGCCGAAAACAGAGATTTGAGATGGGAAACTGTTCTTCAAGTACACTGAGAGAGAGAGCTGTGCAGGAAGTGTGATTTTTATCGTGGTGGAAGCAAAACAGCTAAAGTCAGAGGAAATGAATGAATCTGTGAGCTGTCGGCTGTCAGCCCCGACGGCGTGTCCGTGCACCTGCTGTCGGGTGAACGATCCACGCTTTGTGTTTACGTCCTTGTGTGGAATCCGTTTACCTGCTCTCATTTGCTGTTTGGTATTTTGCATTTCTGGCAAAATATTTTTATATTTAAAAATCAAATCGATATGAATCGATATCGCGTTATTCAAGCTAAAATTGATTTGAATCGGAAAATGTATTATTGAAACCAACCCCTACTTCTCAGTTTAAATGATGTGGCAGGTAGTTGGGGTAATGCTGCAGTTGGCGACGTAGTTAAGTGAAGACTGAGAAATCCTTTATCCAGAAACTTACAAACTTGACCTGGATATTCAGATTTGGGTCCAAATTGGGGGATTGAAAGAGGTTTTAAGGGCTTATATCTTCTGATAAAACCACAGTTGAAAAAACCTGAATAGGAATACTGTAAGAATCAACATAATTCCACATGGTGATGAAAGTACTGAATATATTGGGGTTTTTACATTAGTTTTTGAGCAATGCTTCCCAACCTCTATGACCTATAACTATGCTGAACAAAGTTAAAGATATTTCTTCCATCACTTCTGTGAACTTATGTTTATATTTCCTTTTCTCTTTCCTTTTAGTGTCCTTCTGTTTCTCCACTTTCTCACACCGATCCCTGAGCATGAAAAAAATGCAGAAACAGCTCGAGAACTAAGCTGTTTGTTGACATTAAAGGATTCAAGTTCAGATTTAAAGGGGGTATTTGTACCATCAAACGTCTCTCTTAAACCTTTTCTCAGCCGTAACATCTTCAGAGCTGAATTGACTCATTACATCTGCCCTCAGTCGAGAAGACTGGTAGTGGCGGGGATGGGGGCGGAGCTTGCAGTTAGTGGCACTTCATTCATCTGGCTTGAGGCTTGCCTTTGTCTTGCTGGCAGGTGCTTCTAATCCTGCTGTCAGAATAGATGTTTGAACAAGCCCATGCTCAGAAGCCCCTGTTTCACGTAATGCAGCCACCCCCACCTCCCAAACATGTGATATGATCCATACCGCATGGTAGAGTCATGGCTGATTATCCTGTGAAAGAGGCTCAATGAGTATACGCCACGTCAGTCATCGCTCCATGAGCTGTATTCACATTCACTGAATTTAAAGAAAGGAGACGTGCAGGAAAGCTGCGGAGGCCAAATTCAGTTCAGAAGCTTAAAAATCAGCAGTTTGATGTTTTATTGCTTTCACAATGATATTCTTTAGATTTAAATCACCTTTGTTTTAACTGGCTCAATTTTGGAGCTTAAAGTTAAATAAGTTATCCATATTGTTTGGGTTTTTTTCCAGATTTTTAGAGGGTTTACCATGAACGGTGCACACAGCTGTCACCACAACACTGATATTTGTGGCTTTGACTGAAATATTTTAACATTTTTGGATGTGTTGGCATGAATGTCCGTTGATACCTTTGTGTTTGGCGATCAGGCACTTTATTTATAGAGCATCTTTCTGCTCAAAGAGTGTCACAGATGACTGACCAGGGAGTGGCTCAGAGGTCCACGTCGAATCACCCCTGAAACATAGATCAGCTGAGTTTTCTTTTTTAGGCACGTATCCACTCGTCCCAAGGACCTGCCTCATAGAGCAAGCTGCTAGCATGACTGTGGTTTCTATAGCAATGACATGTTGACATTAAACCAAAAATGCTAATTTTTTCATTGCGTGCTTACACCGGTGGCTGTCTCCAGTATTACGTGTTCCGGAATTTTATCCTCTTAGCTTCCCTAGTGCACACATATCTAACAGTAAGTCTAGATTATCTAATGCTGAATGCAAAATTCCAGCTGCTAGATTAATGAACACTAATAATTATGCATAGATATAGATGGAGTTATATAAATAGATACACAGATATATCGAGATGGATATACAGATAGATATAGATGTATATGAATGATAGCCTGCTCTAAGAGGAAACATCTTTGAGATAAAGACTTTTTTGTCTGCGGGGCAGACGACATGAAGTACCAAAGAAATAACTGACACAACGTGTTTTTGGTCAAATGGGTTTCGCATTTAGTGGCTTTGAATGAAAGAAAGATCTTAGTCCTTTCAGTCCATCTTGACCTTCCCTCAGGCTTCATATGTAGAAGCTTCTCCGTCCAATAAGCATCACTATTTTGGACTTTTCTGTTGATGACCGGAAACTTTATTGTCCGGGTGTGAGATGGAGTGAAAAGGCCGACTTTCTTTCAAATCTCTCTCTGATTTAATGTAATCTCGTTGTTCACAGTTATAATAACGCCATTGATTTTGCCCTTAGGGGTCAAACCCTGACCTCTAAATGGGCCTCCTTTGTTTGGTCCCTGAGGTTGAGGACTATGGTAGAAGCTCACCTTTTAATCCCAGGGGTGAACTATGGGCTCGTGGAGGTCAGGAGGACACGTGGAGGATACGAGCTCGCTGAAAATCCTTGGGAAGTTTTCTCTCAGCATTAACCTGGTTTCTGCCTGCCAATGGTGGTCTATTTTTGGGGGGAGAAGGGGACGCTGCTTTATTTTGGATTCCTGGTGGCCCGGCTGCTCAGCCTGAGGTCTCCGATAACCCAATTTGAGTTGACTTTGCCCGTTCAGGGAGAGCCGTGGCCCGGGGCTACGCGCTGTTATAATTCAAGTAATACAATGAAGTGAAACATGACAGAAACCACCCACACATGCACGCACATATGCACACGAACACACACGATCACACTAATTCAGTTCATCTCTGAAAGGCTCTGCCAGGAGGATCAGGATCGATAGAACAGGGGAACTTCACATCTCTCCACAGATATCACTCTTTATTGAATATTTGAACGTTTTAGGAGGCCAGAGCTCTGTTCTTTAAGCATTACATCAAATATCCTTTTATTTTTTCTTATATTCACTCATTTAATTGTCTGAATAAAAGCCCCTTTCCTTGACGATTCAAAAGGTAAGGAGGTTTTACAGGAAAAACACAAGTCATCTATTAAAAATAGCAGCAGCATTGTATTATTATCAATGAGAGCTATATAAATATAGAAAAACCTCAACTTTATTGGTGTTATTGCACGATTGCCAACACTGAACAATATAAAATCAGCTTCAAAGGCTTGTCTGATTCTAAAAAGAGTAGAAATCTTTAGCAGCTATCAAAAGTATTAGATTTTAGAGGATGTGGGCAGTTTTTTATGTAAAGGCTGCAAAACAATTATGATTATTCTTTGTTTTAGTTGCCAGTTGATCTGTTTCAATAACTGTTAAGATACTGAAAAAGATGTGTTGTTTCTTGCAGCCAATATTTTTAAGAAAATGAAAGATTTTATTGAAGAACCTGACGAGTCACTCATTTACACTCAGAGGAATCAGAGGATATTGCTGGGAGAAGAAAAATAAAAGCTTTTGTGTATTTGGTTATAATATTATTGTGTAACAGCCCCACTGTTTGCTGACTCTGAATCTGGTTATTCAGCCATATATTTGAAGCTAAGAGAAAGCAGGGTGACCTATATTTGATGAGCGTAAAGACCACCTTTATTCTTCAACACAGCCTGAAGTCTCTTACACAGTCTTTCTGCAATGACTGTTAAAATCTGTGTTTTTCTATCGAGGTATGCTTGACTACATAGAACAGTCGGTTTGGGATTATTGTCGTGCTAAAAAATCAGAATCAGATCCTTCCCATGTGGTGTTTCATGGTGGATCAGTACACTAGTAAAGAGGGGTACTGATGTTTCAGTGCCTGAAATAATGATTGAAATGATTCACTAATATAGTATCATTAAGTATAGATAACACTAAGTAATGATAATTATCTGCTGTTCGGTGTTTCTGAGGCTTAGCATATAAACTCAGCATATTTAAATATATTTGACACGTATGGTTTACGTCATTGTCATAATATGACTATGGGAAAGGGTAATAATGAGGAGATATTAGAACTGGATATTTTAATATAAAACAAATGAAATATGTTTTCAGGGGAACGCTCTGCGGCGTACCACAAATGCATGATAATAAATTACATTCATCATTATTTTAGTAGAAAACAAAGCACAAGCTGGGTTCTGTTTCCTTTAAAACATATTAGCTGTTGCAAATTATTTTCCGGCCAGGCTGGAACAATAACTCAGGCTGGGAATCTGACGCCATGCAGGACCACCCTGTTCATGGAAACGACCAGATTGCTTGACCAACAGCAACGGCGTGACTGAAAAAGGAGACTGCAGTTCATCCAGTGGCCATTGGATGCTGGCTCCAAAACCTTGTGGGAAAATGATGAAAGAAGAACCAAGTGAAGGGCCTGGAGTCGACATACAGGAATCATTTCCAACTTTTACTTCTTGTGGATAGATCTTGTTGACCAAAGGTGATCTTTCAGTCATCGTGGTTATTTTTAAAATATATGACTGATTTATCCCAATTATCTGGGTTTCAAACTCTTTGGAAGCCTAACTCCTAATGCAGAGTCCTGCCAGAAGAAAAAAACTGGATGTTCTCACATTTCTAAACTTGTTCGGATGAAAGCTCTGTGATGACTGAAAGCTGATGTCGGTCTCTAGCTCAGGGTTTCCTCACACTCAGGTACTTCGACGAAGCTGCTGCTTCCGGAGCGATATGTGCGGTTTAACCCGCTCTCGCTGTTCGGTGTTTAACAATCGATTTCCATGCATGTCCCAGTCAATATTCATTAATATCTTGATTAATTGCCCAGCGGCCCTGGGGATCAGGTCCAGAGTGTGTGTTTGTGGACGAGCCGGCCGAGGCTGCAGTATGCTGGGAACTTTATGGTGCATTGAAGGGCTGAGATGTGCTTGCTCAGAGCAAGAAGCCATTGTTTGACTTGGCACGGCTCGCGGCACCCCGGGGTCCGTGCCATGAAAGGCTTTCTGTTCGATGCCCAAGTGCGTATTGTTGGAAAAATTGTCCCCCCCAAAAAATTAGCATAGAAGAATCGAAAATGCATAATGTTCTGCAAATGACAGCTGCTTAGCTGAAACAAAGGAAGCAAAATGGCTTTTGGTTGCACTGCACTTGTTATGCTAATGACCCCCCCCACCTGCCTTTATGGGCCGCACCATGCAAATCATGGATGCTTTTTTTTTTCTTCCTCCTTTTTTTTTATTTTACATTGTTCTGCTTCATTTTCTTTATCAGGATGTGAAAGTAGGCCTGTGCTGCAGCCTGTTTGATTCATCGCTGCTCATAAAAAAGCTATTTCAGACATTTTAGACTCCCATTTGTGACCTCTTGTTGTGAATTAATGCTGGTGTGTAGCAGCCAAACAAAAGAAAAAGGGTTTATTTTGAAAGAAACACACATAATGACCCTAAAATTGTTAGCAAAGTATGTTAAAAATCAAGCAAAGACTTATAAAAACTGACACCTTCTTATTATCTTTGATGTGCTGTCAGACGTTAACCTGACTTCCTGAAAAACAGTCCGAGCTCCTCTCTCTCTCTGGTATTTAGTATGCTAATGTATTCTCGCTTTTAATTCACCACAGAGGCTGAGAAACAACAAAAAGTGAGCAGTGAAAAGGAGGATCGGGTTTCTGCGCAGCCTAATGACCAGTAGATTAATCACGGGACACGTGGAGCAGAGACAGCGACGGCGTCAATGCTGCTGTCAGGTCGAAAAGCTTCACCTGGTGAATAAGTCAAGGTGGATTTTTGCTCAAAGGTGAGATGGTGCAGGAAGAGAGAAGAGCGGGTTCATCTGCAAGAAGACAACATTAGAAGATTTACAACTATCTGTAAATCAAACAGAAGGGAAGCTTTAGTTTGCAAACATTTTATAACTTTATGAAAAAAAGTTGATGAGTGGGATTAAAAGTCATCAAACACCTTCTGTTGAGAATCGGATGAACCCAGAATCTCCATTTATTTCTTTTCTTGTTAGAAACATCAGGATGTTGATGTTGATGATGTTGAGCTACATGCCTTTGGTTTATTGGAGGATTACATGTTTACATATGTTGCAAACCCCTCTGTAAAGGCTCTGCATGGGTAAATATCTATGCAAAATGACCAATAGGGTCCCATTTTTAAATGTGCAGCTTTACAGCAGAAATAAACCTGTTTACAGCCTGATAAAAACAAAGTGTCGCTCTAACAGCTAAATTATCCCTCTTCTGTAACAGCGATTTAGATCTTAAATGATCCAGAAATCAAGCTGGACAGAAATTCTGGCATCAAACAACCGACTGTGGTTTTAATTTGTTTTCTTTCTGTCACAGTTTATCACAGCTACAGTTTCTCTTGTTAAATTTTGTAACTGCTGTTGAGTTTTATGACTCTGTGGGTTTTGCACAAACGTGAGCATTTTTTAAGAGACAGGAAACATCTATTTTCTCAGAATTTGTTTTGTTCTGGAGTTTTCTTGTTAGGACATTATGTGTGCCTGTTTTGTGTCTCACACACAACACAAGCATTGGATGAAATGGTATCCAAATCAATTCTTTTTTGCTTGTGTTATGGCCCTAGCAGGGCCTCCTTTGAAACTGACCTTGTGTGGGCGTGTCCTTCCATCTCTCCTGCCTTAGTGCCACCGTTTTTGTACAGCCGACTCCCATCAGCAATTAAGACGACTGAGAGGCCAGAGAGCTGCCAGAGAGCCTTGTTGGGTTGCAGCTAGTGAGCTGTGAGCTTTGTGACTTACTTTTCAGTAAGTCACAAAGCCCAAGAGAGATTGGCAGTAACACGTTTCTGTAATCCAATTACTTTTTTCAAGTAATGAGTAAAGTAAGGGATTACTATTGCCAAAAAGTAATTAGATTACTATTACTTTCCCGAAAGCATGCTGCGTTACTAAATGTGATTTTGTTTATGAGAGTGTCTCATGACAATGACGTACGAGCGTGCAACGTCCGTGGCAGCAACAGACGTGTGTAGCTCAACAATGGATGAAATGGAGTGCGGGAGAGAGTACGACCATGCAGCGTTTAAAGCTTGGAAGTACTCACATTACTTTGAGTTTGATTCTGTAAAACGTGTATTGGTGCAAAAACCTCCATGTGATTGCATATTGCTGTGGTTGTAGTTTGAGTCAACTCATTGCCTTGTCTAGCATGTTTTGGCACAGCACCTTCTTTGCAACTGATTTTACTCAGCCGGAGTCAGCAACCTCCAGGAACTGCTGCTAACCACTTGAAAAATATCAATCTTCTGTAGCAACTAGTAGTTGTATTACATCCAATATGGGAGACATCTCTGATACAAGTACACAAAGCATGATAAAACATTATAACAGTTCTAAGTTAGCAGGTAACAGTAGTCAGTGTGTTTAGCAAGCTGCATCTATGGACTGTATTGGTGCATCACATAAACATAGATACCTGCTAATTAGAGCCCAGATGAAAGTGGGGAATTTCACTCACTAAAACTGGTGTACAAACTTCTCACACAGTCTATCCAGTCTTTAATTGATGACATATGAACCCTGCGTTTATTAAGGCTGTTGTGTTTTTAACATGTTTTAATGAACAAGCCCCTAAAACAGTCAGTGATCACTGTGGGCCTCTCGGTTTTATTTCCTAGATAATTGCATTAAAGATGCTCCAAATGGAACAGACTGGAAACGATCACTGTATGCTGATGATGTAATTCTATTTATTACCAAATTAGACAAATCAGATGAAACACAAACAAAGGTTAAGCCTAGCAGACAGATAGCCACTATAGCTGTCAGTCAAAGAGGCCATGCCACTGCGAACTTTAAGCCTTAATACTATTTAATTAGGTGA
>VOQK01001025.1:0-16246 GCA_015052645.1 Benitochromis conjunctus | reverse complement strand
CCTACTATGTTGAGATGATACTGAAATGAGTAACTACACTTTTTGTTAGTGATTCACAACAAATTGGGAATCATTGTGTTATAGTCATATTTTCTGTACTTGCAGGCCTCAAAAAATGAGTTTTTTGTCCTCTTGATATACTTTGTTTCAGGTTCTGATGGATCTAAAACCTTTATTAATAAAATGCTTTTATTTCCAGCATTTCAAGCACTTATTGGCTCACAGACAAAACCTTTTAATATCGAGTTCAAAGATGATTTTTCTAAATGCTACTTAACTGTTTTCTAAATAAAATAGATGGAAAGTTTAACCAAACTAAAAACATTTCAACATTTTGTTTTTTAGTGGTCGGAGAAAAAGAAGTTAAGAGCAGCTCAGTTTAGACAAAAATGTCAGATACAAACATCTTAACTGCTTATCCAACTCAGGGATGCAGGGAGGCTGGGGGTGTATCTGTCATAGAGCAAATGGACTAATGTACCACACCTGAAGTAGTATGTTGTATCCCTAAGGATACCCAGACCATGGCCCAAAGGGGTGTAAAAACCAAATACAAAATGCCATAAAGCCATAATTTTTTATAAAATAATAATCAGTGTTTATACACTCCATTAGTATCCATGCAGGTACTATTTTAGCACGAGGACTAATGCAATAAAAATGTGTCTGTCACCACATAGTCTGGAGTCATGTGAATAAATAACACTTCCAAATAAAAGGTAATAACAGATTGGTGTGCTAAGATCTACACACCCATGTTAATGAAGCCTCCATGCTGAGATCAGCGTGGGATGTTTTGTCTCTGTTATTACCCTGTGGCATTTTTAACCAACCACTAATGTACCTGTGAATACAAACACTTTGTTCAGGGAACACTGCACACCAGAGCCCTAAATCCTTTAAACCACAGCACTTTTTTGACACCTGAGGAAGAAACAAAGTCATTTACTAAACAGGAAAAAACTAACAGGAAGTCTTTTAGAGATTAACTTCTAGGAATGCTTCTTTCCCATGCAGTCTTATTGGAAAATAAATTGCAACCCCTGCTTTTTCCACACCTTGAAATCTACTCAATGCATGAAAATGACTTTTTGATATCATCTACCTGCGCATGGCCTTGAAACACCACAGTTTCCTGTGAGAGTGCGTCAGCTTCCCCCAGAATTTCTTTCTAATGGAAAACCCCATCAATATTCTGATGGAACATCAACCCAAAACGGGCCGAGAGGACTCATCTATTCAGCATGCAGCTGACAGTAAAGCATTGTTGTGCCCCGGCCAAAGGTTTTCTAAGCAGTTTTAGGTCACTGAAGTGGTTTTTTCCACTGCCTCACAAAGCACCTTAGACTAAACTGCCCAGTAAAAATACATCCAAGTCCACATCACTGCAAAAGGAAGCCAAGCAGAGAGTTAAGTCCTTAGTTTTCTGCTGCTTTATCCAAACCAAAGACAATGGCCTAGACAGCTGTTAGCAAGCCCCTGGTCACTAGGATAAAATGTATGTTCCTTGACCGGTTCCTGGAGGTTGCTGGCAGTCACTAGGTAAAACTGGTCGCAAACGTATATTTGGTGTCACACCAAAAAAGTTTTTTTGCAGGTTTCTTCAGTCACCTGTAGTTTGCACAGAAGATGCCAAATTGTCATCAATTGCTCATCAAGTAGTAGTGAAACTGTGTGAAAAGTCATAAATACGTTAATCTTTAAAATAAGGCGTAGCTTTTATTTTGAAAATAAATATTCTCCGGTTTAAAGTTTCACTACTGCTCGGCAGCTGGTTGCCTTTGGTTTGCAGACAAGTTAGTTGTAGTTCATGCAAACTACAGTAGATTGTGAAAATCTGCTGACAATCAAAGCAAGTTTACACCAACCAGCTGAGGAAGACACCTTTATACTTACCAACTGGAGGTTGCCAGGAGGTTCCCGGCAATTCTAGGCCTGCATGACTGACGCCTTTGGTGCTCATGTCTTCTATGCAAAAGTTTGTTTCATGCCAGGTTATGTAGCGGGAGTTGGCTGAGGTTCATTACATGGCATTATAACTTAATATTTGGGTATACTGTGTATATGCCACTCTACCAGCTCTTTGATCATCTCACTGTTCACATGGCACATAATGTATTTTTCTTATATGTTTCTCTTTGTTATTTTTTTCATGTTCAGCCATTTCTGTTGAACGCGTGGAACGAAGACCTGATCTGAGATGTTGGAGTTACAGTTTGAAGACACGTGAGCTCCCTTTTTACAGCAGTTTCTCCAGGCGACAGGTAATACCAACATGTCACATACTGTAAATGTATGACTGATGATTCATTACCTCTCCTTCTCCCAAAACAAATTACATCTGCTCCGCATTCATTATAAATCAGCAGAAAAAAAAACACACTCAGCGCTGGTTGTGTCTGTCAAAGCTCCTCACCCGTCAGACCTGCCAAACGTTACGGCAGCGTATTTACCTGAGGTTTGTGCACGCCGTGCAGCGTGCCCCGGGGCTCCGTTCATTAACATTCCTGTGTTTTGTGGCGGACCAGCTAATGCTGCGCAACATGATAAAACAGCTCTCGCGTGTCACCTGACTAGGCCACAAACTTTACTCTATAATTGACTCGGCTTAATTCCTCCACACGCCCGCCACCGTGGAGCTAAAAACATCCCATAAATGCCTCGTACCCCTCCTAGTCTGAAGAATCTCTTTGTGGCTGTTTTGATTCTGAAGAAGCTTTAAATGTTTTTCATGAAACGACTACCTCAACTGAGCGTTTGGTGTTTCCAGCTGCAATTCCTCTACAGACCACTAGATGGGGCCTCCAGGAATACTCCGAAGTATGCATCCAGACATTACCTTGTTGGGTAATTAATTCGCATTTTATTTTTACAACGCCACATAAACAAATATTTAAGTTTGATGTGTGGGGAATAACAGGACACAAATCCCATCGTTGGAGCCACTTACGTCTTTTTCAGGCCTAGTGAGGCAAATTTAGCACTGTCATGATATCTTTTAGTCGTTAAATGCTTTGCAATTTCAAGTCATACACTCCTTAATATCAGGGTGCCAATTTGGCAACTTATGGTATAAAACCAGCTGCTCATACTGATGTGAGTGAAGTGTTTGTTATAACAATTATTGTCATTATTGATCAATGTTTGGCTTTATTACCTTATATATCGGATTAAATGTTCACATTGTCTTTACGTCCTAAGTTTAGAGACAAAACAAGTTGAGTTCACTGAGTTTTCTCTCATATCCGTCAGAGAAATGCAGATAATCATTAACAGGAGTGACAGGGAGTGACAATCCGACATTATCTGATTCATTACCCTCTTTTTTCTGTTTCCCAGAGTTTCAATTTGAAGCCTCTGACAGACATCTCCCTGACTTTCTGGTTTTCTTTGCCGCACGCCTTTCCATTTTTGTTTTTGTCCGTCGTTTCTCATGGCTGAGCAGCGGCAGTAGATAATATCAGAGTCGACTCGTCTGTTCATCACCTGTCAAAGTAAGAGTCAACTGTGTTCCCACTGAAACATATCATTTCACACCACTTAACAAAAACATTTCTCATTTAAGCGTCGTCAGCTGACACTTAGCAGATTATTTTAGGGGTAGTTATACCATGATTGATACTTGCGTGTCACGCTGTTTACCTCTATGTGGTTCTTATTCTTCCTGATGTTTACCTTTTCTTTATGCAAGTGCCTCTAGAGGCCCAGAAAGTGAATAAGATCATGTTTTCACTGAGATGCTAACCGTCAACACAACACCAGCAGTAGGTGATTGTGTGCCTCCTCCCACTCATGTAGGATGTGACCCTAAAGGTCAAACACTTAACCCCTGAAGTCCTGCTGAGATTTGCGTCGATATAATTAGGGTTGTTTGGAGCCTTTGTACGCCTGGGTGGGTGCAGAGAGCTCTGTAGTGGTCTGTTCTTACTCCCAGTGCTGGAGAGCATTTTCAAGGACAACCAGAGCTGTATATACTGTGTTGGTCCTAGTGGTGAAATACACACACAGATACAGAAGTTTTAAAAAGCTGCAGTTCCATGAGCATCCACTTGAAGCTGGCTCCAAAATCTAGTCTATCCAAATTAGAGACAGTGTAGTGACTTTGAGGTCCAGGCGGATGCTACTTCATCTTGTTCAGAAGTAAGGTCTTAGTTTATCTGGTATATAAATTATGCCTTAAGCTTATTTTTTGCTATCTAATAAATTATTGAGGTGCCAAGAACAACGCTAGCTAGCCTCTTAGAGCAAGTGTTAGCTAGTTTACTAAAACCAGTGTCTAAAGTGTCTAAAGAGGGGTCCACACAAGAACACATAGCAGAGATGGAACAATAAAAAACGACAGGCAGAATAACCATTAAGAGCACAAAGAATTGAAAGTGCCTTCATTTATTATTTCCAGGTAAGAAAACGTTAGTTTCTTACTCTTGACATGGATATTTGTGCTGGTTTCAGCCTAAATGGACTGCTCACTGGGTTGCTAACTTATAAGTTTAGCTAGCAAAGTCGGTGATGCTAACATATAACAGATAGCATTAGCTAACAAATGCCTTAAAACAAAGTTTACCTGTTAGACAAGAAAGAAAATTACAACATGGGGTAGCCCAATGCCATTTTCTGTGGCAAGATTTTGGAGGCTGTTTTCTTTTGTTTTTTACTTACAATAAATAACTGAAAGCATTCAGTCACATGGCCCAGAGACCAGTCAGTGAGCTCATGGTAACCATCAGTTGAGACCCTAACGACTCTACAGTAGGTAGTGAAACAGTGAAAAGTGCAATACAACCTACAAACGCAGTCAGCAACAACACGTTTCAAAGTACAACTACTTGCAAAACGTTTATAACCTTAAAATATCAACTGAAAGCGTCTTCCATCCCAAACACAGTAGACCGCAGTAACCTGAACTTAAACAATCACAAGGAGACTGTTGATTCAGCACTGTGTACCTCTTTGCAACCACTCATGCACATTTAGACTTTGCCACATCTTTAGGGCTGTGTGGCTGAGGCTTTCTAGCTTTAGGAAGTCTTATAGTTAGATAAAATTATCAGTGTTAGAAGTTTGTATTGGATTTTTTAAATTAAGTGTAATAATGTATTTGTTTTCCCAAAGTGGAGAATTATATACTTACAAATATTAGTACACTATTGCATGTCTGGACATTGGATGTTTTTGTTCTCATTTTAGTCAAAAGTTTCATGTTAAAACATACCGCTAGCAGCATGTAAAACACCAAGCAAGTGCTGATTTTTAACTGTGAAAAACTGGCTAATTTGACCAAAAAAACATGATGATGACGCTATGTTAGAATCCATAACTGTGTTAGAGTAGGTGGGGATTGGTAATTTGTAGCTTTAAATTGAATCTCTTAATATCCTACTACATTATATAAAAATTACTGTGTTTTTTAAATAAAAAAATGTAAGTGTAACTCAGTATAAAAGACTAAGAGGAAACTTACTCTAAATGAGAGCCCATTTTTTTCCTATTTCTTAATTTAATTTCATTACAGGAGCCATTAGAGATCATTATATAAAGAAGTTTGGCACATTACTCCAACAAATAGCTGAAACTCTCTCATACAGGTCATATTTGCAATGGGTAAATATTTAGGTAAGAACAGTTTCACCTTGTGCCCAACAACGGTTTAATATTTATCAAGTATGACACGAGATGATTGGCAGTCAGCTGGGAACAACCCTCAGGCATCATCATCTCTCCTTATAATTACAAGTACGGGAATTTTTGTGAGACATTTAGGGGCACCTCCCACATCACGGAAGGCAGATTTCTGTCATCGTATAGGGGCAAACATGGCAACCATCCAACTTAATTGCACCTTGAGGTTTTTCAGAAGAAGATGTCACGTCAGCCATGAATGTTAAACGCCTGGAAGTGCTCATAACAACAAACCCAAACAATCTGTAATAAGAAGTTTATTTTTCAACAATAACAAAGAACAAAATATTTCAAAAGCATATTCGTATGTTACATCGACTGTACAGAGACTGGATGGTGTGGGCTTTACTCTAAATGGAAGGATGCTAATAAAAAGAGGAAACTAGGAAGATTTAAGTCATCTGATGAAAAAATATGAAATATTCCATGTCTAGGTACAAAATAGAAAAAGGATTAAGCAGATTATGGACTGATACTATACCCTGATACAGTGTTTAGGCCTCTTAACTGTCACAACATCATTTACAACAACAAAACATGACAACATTGCCATCTTTCAATAGCTAAACCTCTTGGCCTCTTTGGTTCCATGATTAGGTATAATACATTTGAACAGAACTCAATTTAGCTTCTATAAAAATAACGTTTATTTTTTCAATGGCAGTTTCTATTCATTTTTTTATGACTAGTCACGCATCTCCTCAGTGCAAATACTCTAAGAACCATTCGCTTTGAAGAATAAGCAAAAGATTGCAGTGGCAGGTGGTTCTGGGGTTGGGCATCGGGTGGAAGGCTGGAGAAAACAAAAGATAATGAGCAGTATCAAGTGTCAGGTATTTCTCTTTACCCAGCGAATAAGAGAAAAATGTGTGACGGGCTTGTGAAATAACAGGTCGCTGAAGCGTTTAACCTGAAAATATCAAAGTGACTGAGGCCTGAAAGTGTGTCTCAAAGTGTGTTATGGTGCCAAACAGGCCGTGATGGGAACTCCGCTGGGATGCAATCATTTAAAAATCACTATCGTACATCGCATTTGGGTCAAAGTTAGCCCCAGTTAGCCTCTTTTTACATTTCAGATGATTATTTTTCTAATGGCAGTAAAACTTTTTTAGATTAAAGAGAAGAAAACTCCAACAGATTATTGGACTGAGCTGGTGTAGCTCTATGACAGTGAAAGAAACATTATATGTGCAGTTGTAGGTGCTGTCTGGAAGCACTGATTGATATTTTACATGCAAAATAAACAGTGTGTCGTATCACTAAAAAGTGCATATATGCAGAAGTGGACCTTTTACGCCAATACAACAATATTAATGTGCCCATTACTCCCTTCCATATTATTTTTGAGCCAACAGCAACACATCAATAATGCCAAACTCTAAAAAGTTATTTCAATGGAGGGAGTACCGGGGGGTCCTCGGACAGTTTTCTCCATCATAAGAACCCCTGGACTGGAAGATACATAGTAGTTTATGCTGCTGTGCTTGTTTGGTTTAATTTTACTGTGCAACATATTCAATATTTAGCCAACCAAATCTCAAAACAATTACAAGAGTAAATACATTTATTTAAATAAAATTTAAAACATTGGTTTTACTCAATACACATCACAAAGCAGTCAGCAAAAGCTGACTACTGCCCATACTACATTATTGTTTGGTCTGTTCTTGCTGTTGGCAAAGTGATACACTTCATCACTCTGAGAAAATGTATTAACGTTCAGTAATTAGCCTATTTTTGCCAGTACCCTGTAACGCTGCTATATAAAGGTCATTTTAGGTAGGTGTTGCCGGGCAGCATGATGGTGTCATTAAATTGTTGAAGTTTTGTGGCTACAAATTATGTTAATGTTGGGAAATAAAAGTAAACAATGATTTTATAGGTGCATATATTCTAAAAATTGGGCATTTTCACATGTTGATAGGTAGTTGCTAGGCAACATAATAACGTACATATATATATATGTGTGTGTGTGTGTGTGTGTGTGTGTGTGTGTGTGTGTTTTTACATGTTGCAGGAGTTTCCAGACAATCAAACAATAACAGAGGGACTATTTTTTCATCAGAGCCTCCCACCTAAAGCCCAACACACCACTACCTGTCACACTTACTTCAAGTATTGGTGATAGTTTGTCACTAGAGCTTCATCTTGTCTGATGTATGGGTAAATACTATACATTGCATAGCTCATGCGGCACTTATTTATTTTAGAAGGACTGTGGGCGTTGATGTGCCACGTAGGGCTCATTAAAGGCATTTCAATCTGCAAGTGCTATCAAAGTGTGCATCAGGAAGTGCAAAGTTGCACCGTCTCTTAACTGAGCAATATGGCAACTTTTCACTTTCGATGACGGAAATAAGAGTTACATTAAATATATTTTATTAAGGAAGGAATCAAGCCTTCCATTTCAAGGAGAAGATGCAGGAAAGTGAAGGAAATATCTTGCTTGTGAGGTCATTCCTGATATTCATCCCATCATCTTCATTGTTGGTTATATGCTGGAAAGAAATATTTGTTTGACCAGCACCTTAATAAGAAGGTTGGGTAGTCAACTAAAAGGATTTATTTTTTTTTACTTCAGTGATACAAAGACCAAGAAGAAAGGGTCGAAGTTTGGTCACGCTAACAGAAAAATCTGGAATAGGTCACAAAACAAACTAACCTGGAATTTCTGAATCTTCGGATGGTAAATCAAAGCTTATAGTTACTGACTGTATGGGTTACTACAGATTTCTCTGGGGGCAATAGTTTGACACATTCCTGAGTGCAAAAGTAAGATAGTCTCCTTAAAGATGGGTTTATTACTTTTAGTAATACAAGTTTTAAGAAGGAAGGATAGAAGCGTGGTTGACTGAGTCAAAGCCTCTGAGAAAAAGTCACAAAATTAGATATCATCAATCATTTCTGGAACTTTAGTTGTTAAATGGCAGCTCATTATACATTGACTGGATGGGCTATTGCCTACTGTCAAATATAAATATTTTTCTTGGGGCAAAATGTGACACATACCTTGATGAGAATTTAAGGTGGATTCCTGAAAGATGGGTTTTATTACCTTTAACGGTGCCTATTCCAAAAAGAAGGGTAGAATTTGATTGAGCTGCTAGTTGACTGGACAGGCTACTACAGTTTATGATGTACAGATTCTGCTGGTGATAAAAATTTCAACTACAGGATGGATTTTTTAAGTTTAGAGGTACAAAACCCAAAAAGAAAGGGAAGATGTTTGGTTGACCGATCCAAAGCCTTTAGAAGAGGTCAAAAATTAAGTTTGCATAAACTTATGACACTTTGAGTATTACTTAAGTGCTAATTAAATATAAACATTAATTGGACAAGCTACTAACCCATTTCTTTTTGATCTACAGATTCTACTGGGTAAAACAATGTTCAAATCAAAATGTTTGATCAGCACTAGCGCTGATGGAAAACTGGGAAGAAATTAATATCAGAAACATGGCCTCTAAACAGATATTCCATTGAATTTCAGTTCAAAGTTCTGCCTTTATTTTGGATAATTATTGAATGGTTTTGGAGTAATAAAAACCTTGTTAAAAAGTTTACTGGAATATGTTTCCATGCCTTTCAAAAATCTGTCTCTGCACTTTGCAGGTCTTATTGTGGAACAAACTTTTATTAAGGCCAGAAGTGCCAGAAGTGCTGTATGTTGGTGTAACTTGAGTGGTGTGAAGACATTTTCAGTGTTTGTCCAAAGTATTCTTGAAAGAGGCATAGCAGAATCACTCCAACCTTCATTGTTACTTGCGTAAAGCTCCCTTTACCTCCTCTGGAAACAGCATTTTAACATTCAAGGTTGGGTTTGTGTTCTACTCATGAAGAGTTTCAACTGGCACCTACGCTAACAACTTGAGTGATAGCAGAAAATTACATCAGATGATGCTGCTTTGTAAAGGCTAGTAGGTTAAGTAAGTCTTGCACAATTTAACAAACCAGATCCTCATTATCTTAGAGATTATTAATGAAGAACTTCGGATATTGATTGTTTTCCAAGTGGATTTTTAAAGATTTGGAAGAGAACTCTTCATTTCTGTCTGCAGGAGACTAAGTCTTCAACCACATATTATGAATATATCAACAAACATAAATATATATACAAGTTTTTGTGCAGGCATATATGAGGGTGTGTAGATATGCGTGGATGAGGTTGTGCGTGCACATGTTTTCTCCGTTGTCCATAAATATTCTTATATTTAATTTTTTTTGTAATATTGTGAATCTGTTTAGTTCTTCAGTTCCACTTTAAGTAAACAGGAAAAACATACTCAAGCACAGCCACACTCGTCCACAATCATGTTTGGAACGTCCCGCTTGACGATGTTGTATTCGTCGTCAAAGTAGAGCATGGACATGGTACTAAGCTTTGTGGGGATGCAGCAGGAATTCATGGAGCCCGGGCTCATTCCCCGCAAGCGGTACTGGTTCACCACTGCCGTGTGAAAGGATGAAGCTGAACCGGGGACACCGGCCATGTAAGCCGGACAATTCCCCTCACAGTAGTTCCCGTAGTAGCCTGACGGTGCAATGATCCAGTCGCTCCAACCGATGAGTCGGAAGTCTATGTAGAATTGCTGCCGGCAGCACAGGTTGCTGCTACCGTCACACTCCAGACCTCGCTTCCGGATCCGGTGTTTGCTGTCAGCCTGCCTCGCCTGTACCACCAGGAACGGCCGATGGGACTCATCATTGACATTGAGCAAAATGGGCAAGACACCCTCTGCCTCGCAGCCCTCACAGCGGATATCCAGGTTCTGTCGCCTGTCACCTTTTTCGAACACCAACCGGACAGCATCAGTCAGCATAAAGGTGTGCCAGCCACTGCGTTTCAACTCCACTCGTTTTTCCACCAGGTTCCATTTGCTGCCAAGGCCGGGCTCCTGGTAGTACACCTTCACTGTAACCTTCCGCCTGGCACGCACCTCCAAAGGTGCCGGCAGCACCTTGAAGTAGAGCCATAGGGTGGCTTGCGTCACATACAGGTTCTGGTTCCCCTCGCTGGAGATCAGGAAGAACAGGCTGGACTGGGATGTCACCAGATCATCTAAGGAGCAAAAACACATCAGAGGTATTAACAATGAGGTCATGTAACTGTTCAGAATACTCCAGCTGGAAAGATCACTGACGATTGAAGTAAAGGGCAGTGACAGCCAGCTCATGGGTAAATGTGTGTATTAAGATTTAACTCTTTCTCCCCATAAAGGCAACATTTGATGACCTCCCTTGTACCCTTAATGATCAGCTTTGACACTTCAGTATATATCAATAAAGAAGCATGAGAATAGGTTCGGGGTTTTTCCAAGGGTAGCCCTAGTAAGCTGTATAGGAAAATAATAATAAGATGACAGAAGCTGCTCAGTTCAGACACGAGAAACAAGTGTTAGGAGTTAGGAAAAGTGGCACAGATAATTCGGACTGTGACTGGAAAGATCTAACCTGATCTAGAAAGGAGGGGGGTAAGTTAGTTTGGGACCCAAAAAGCACCTCACGAAAGCAAAGGCTGAACATAAAATCATATGAAGCCTGACTGTCCTTACAATGAGGCCTGAGAGAGCAATACAGGTATAGGAAGCCTCAGGAGACACAAGAAAGACTATTTCCATGGCATTAGCTTATTCTCAAAGACTGTGCAGAGACTGCACATGGACACAGGTTTAAGGACTATTAGCTCATTTGAAGAACTGCGACTGAGAAATACAAATCCCCAAATCCCATCAAACCCAATGATACCTTTAGACGGATTAATACCACCGTGTTGCCCTTAGAGGTATTCCAAGTACTTAAACTACAACAAAATGCCAAGATTGTTTGGTCTGGGCTGCTTTGTATGGATTGCAGTCCATCTCATTTATTTCTCTTGTGGGATTTATTCTGCAAGCAAGTTTGCCCATTAACGAAGGATAGCGTTTTGATCTGGAGCAGAGTCGTGTAAGTACTCTTGAGTAATTGATGGTGGAATGACACAGTACTCAACACTCTCAGGACTAGAAGAAACGGTCTAATCAATCTATTGTGTTTTACATTTTATGGTCATTAATCTTTAAATGCTTATGGAGCTTTCAGTGGCTGGTTCAAACCTAGAACTTGCAGCTTTGCTTTTATTTTAAACGCCCCAATGAGAAGCTGATTGACGGATGTCAGGTGAAGAAGCTTAGTGCAATTAATCAGGTCTGAACCTCCTGAACTCTGAGTGCAGCTGACCAGGATGAATTGAGACTGACAGCATTTAGGAGGCCAGAGACTTCAGTGAATGAACCTCCAGAGATTTAACCGGAAAAAAATATCCTGAAAGCTTCCCTGAACTGGATACAAGGTTTGTGAGTACACAAAACATAAATCTGCAACAGTGTCAAAGATGTTCTAACTCCACAAGCTTCGCCTCATCCGTCGTGAGACAAGGTAATCTCGGAGTCAGTAACTTGGCTGTTACATCAAACACTGCCCACAGATTAGACTGCTGCTGTCACCATAAAAATCAAGAATGATAAAGTAAAGTTTCTACAAACGGATAACAAAGGTTAAGTTGAGCTCCAGACGCAGATTTCACAGGTGGTGCATGTTCGTCTGTCACCACGTATTCTATCAAGATGCTAAAACCCTCGGCTTGCTCACTTATTCTAAACTGTAGAGATCAAAGCGACAGCTAAAATGCCTGTGATGCAGATATAAACAAGCGCTCAGTGGCAGGAGGGGTCTGAACGGGCTGGCGTTGGTTTGGGGATGAGATCTACAAGCATTGTTAGATGAGCCAGCTGCGTTGTCTTTGATGGGAAGTCATGGTTTCTTCTGGACAAGATAAACCCAGAGATTAAAGGACTCTGGTATCAATACCAAGCTCGGCTTGATGGTAAGTGCTTTGAAAGTGTCCAAACAGACTTATTTTAATAAACTGCTCATCAGGCGCTAGAAAAAAAAACAGCAACTGGCTCGGTGCTACATCTGGCAAATATTTATCATTTATTTATCTTGCTTTCTCTGTGTTCAGAGCCACAAATGTTTAGCCAGGATTAAGAGACAGATGAATAAACCACGCTGTGAGGTGGCGTTGGCCCAACTGTGCAAATTTGCAAAAAGAATTTCTAATGCGGTGACTAAAACTTCAATTAAAGCTAAAATAAGCCGACGTGACGCCACGTAACCACTTTAATTTGAATTCACTTATCTGCTGTTTTCCTGTCAAACGTTTGTTGACACTGGACATTTTCTGAATGGTCTTTCATTTGAAATCTGCGGCTACGAGAAATGCTGACCCGCTTGTGGTTATGAGATCAGTGGCGCCAAAATGAAATGAGGAAGATAAGTAAATCATATTCTTGGCGTCAGAGTGGTCAAACAACAGAGGTCTGTTAAACCTCAGTTACTTCTTCTTTTTACAAACAATGAATGACTGTTTGTGATTTATTATATAAAAATATTAAATGAGCCAGATCCTGACGTAGAAATCTTGAGCTTGTGCTTTTTCTGGAAACTCGTGTGGTTCAGCAACTTGAAGTTTGCGTCCTGCGCTTTAACAAAATACACAAAATAAAATGTTGAAGGTTGATTACAAAATATTTTACTCCAAATATGTAAAAATTAGAAAAAATGGACAACAACTATCCATTACAGCAATTTTATTCATGTTTGAGGAAAAAACTGTCAATAAACACTATTTTACATGATCATTTGATATGATCAACAGGTCCTCATAATGTACTACAATGACCATCAGGCAACACTGTTTGGTGCTAAATGTATCAGAATCATTGAGCCCGTTCATAAGGTCACTGGCGACCCATCTACGGTTGGGGACAGGCTTTCAGTCGCGTTGCCTCCATCTTTTTATCTTTTTTTTTTTGCAGACTTTTTCATCTGTATGGCAAAAATCATTTAATATAAAAACAGTCAGACCAAGACTTGTGAAAGTCGATTTGAAAATGCGCCTACTTGGCAAAAACAAAACTGAAACCTAACCCTACGAAAACGCTAAAACGTTAAAATATAAGAATAAAATTAATATTTATCTCATTTGCTTTAGTATTTGGTCAAACACAGATTGCCTCCTGACTCTACATCCATCAGGTCTTCAATAACATGGTTAGGGTTGGAGCTAGGTGCACATTTACCCCTTTAAATATGATTTTTATCCATTTGGATTCTGCATATATATTATAAGGTAAAGGCTCTACAGTATTGTAGCGAAACCTCAACAATGTGACGACCCACTGAGAGGAAATACGTGGTGACAGTGGGAAGAAAAAACTCCCTTTTTACAGGGTTTCCAGACTCAGGGAGGGGCAGTCGTCTGCCACGACCCGGTGGAGGGGAGTGGAGGAAAACAGGACTTGATTCCAGTCCAGCCTGTTTTATCACTAACCTGTTCAGTCATGCATATCAGCCAAATGGCAATATGTGAGATAATTTAAATGCTCATGCAGCAGTTTAGAGAATGTTTTTGTTAGCGTTATTTGCTTGTCCGGTGAACAACTATTTGTCCTTTTGCTTTTTCTAAGTCAGTATGACCCTCTAGAGTCGCCCACCCCTCCTCTAGTTGGATGTTAAGAGGTTAACAGTGACCAGGTTGCAAGAGTTGGGGCTGAGTTTGTTTTATTTTATACACATGCAGAAGAAAAACTTTAAGACTTTCATAAAGTCGAAGATGTTGAACTTCAAACAAAGTCTTTTGGTGTTTTTCGGTTAAAAGCTTTTTTATTTGAGTGGATGTTAACGAAATCCAAACTCTACCCTTTACCCCAGATCTGAACCACAACGTTGCCCCAAGATCCAACCATCAGGCTTAAGAGGTACATTGGTGCACCTGCAGGGGCAGCTATTGATTTTTACAGGACCCGCTGTTTCTGAGAGTGACCCAAATGTCAGCAGTGAGCTCATAAATACAGCAGCAAGTGAAGGCATCATCACTAACCGAGCTCACACTCACAGAAAGTCAGAGCCCAAACTGTGTGTCACTGTGACGCAGCAGCTAACAAACCAGCACCGTGTACTCGAGTCCCTGTGTTTTTAGAGACTGCAGTTAGATCACACACACACACACACACACACACGCACACACGGAGTGATTTTTAATGGGGTGCCAGGCTGCAGGATTCAGCCCGTCAATCTGCATTCAGGCTGCACGACAACCAGCACAAAAGCTCTGACCTTATACTGAGAAGACTGATTCAACACAGGCCTGCTGTGTCACACACACACACACACGCATAAACACACAGTATCCTGGATGCAGACACATGTGCATGCAGGCACTCACAGAAAAGCTGCACAAAAGCTCAAATCCTCCAAAACAGGCAGGGATAAATGACACTCAAACACATGACATAATCAATGCATGCGCAAACACACACACACACTCACACAGACACATGCTCACAAACACAGACACACTCTGAGTGGTGATTTGTTGATGTAGAAAGCAGATGTTTTGGAGAAGCGACGGCGAGCGCGCTGAGAGACACACGTGGGCGAAGCAGGTGGTGTCGTTGATCATTTTCAGCCCTGCTCCTTTCAAATAAAGCAAAACTGTTCCTGTGGGCCTTGTCGCCGTGCCATGTCCCCGCTGGCAACCGCTCAGCGCCGCTCAACACCAGCCAACTGGCAAGCGAGCGACGCCGAGGTGGAAGGTCTGCAACACAGCGGCCACAGAGAGAAACATCTGAGAGCATAAAAGCCTCTCAGCGGGGAGCGAAACCTCCACCGACACCGAGCAGAGTTTACACTTGGAGGTTTTTTTACAGGGAAGTGAACACAGCACTCAGCTTTGGATTGTCCCCACTTTCTGTCACTCACATGAACAGCCACCAAACCCCATTCAAAATGTGCCGGATTTGTAATTAATCTGCCTAAAGAATCACAAACTTTACTTGAAGTGTCCAGAAAATGCATGAAGTGAGCTTTTAGATCTGGTAAAACCAGCATTTCTTTTGCTTTACTTTAAGACCGTCTACAGTGGAAACAGCCAGCACGTGATGACAGCTTAACTGGGGTCAAAAACAGTCCCAAACTATCCCCAGGGGCTGATTTAGACAGAAATCAAACTTCCTGATTCACAGAACAACCTCAGGTAACAGCCACAGCTACAGCTGGCCCCTCTGCTTTTATTTTGGCGGGGTTTTCAGGTCTTAGCACCAACATCTGTTCAACATCAGCATGTTCTCTGGGTTGTTTCTCATTCAGTCAGTATATAAAGACACACGCACACACTTTAAACACACACAGAGCAGTGGTGTGTTCAGTGGACGGGTATGTACATCTTCGTGGGGACCAAAAATTGGAAGTTTACTATTCTCGTGGGGACCGACACCCCTCGTGGGGACCAAAACCCTGGTCCCCATGGGGTTGAAGGCATTTTTCACACTCAAAACGTGGTTTTAGTGTCAGGGTTACAATTAGGTTATGGTTAGGTTTAGGGTAAGGGTCAGGGTTAGCCATTCATTTTTGATGGTTAGGGTTAGGGTAAGGGGCTAGGAAAAGCATTATGTCAATGAGATGTCCCCACGAGGATATAAATACATATAAATGTGTGTGTGTGTGTGTGGGGGGGGGGGGCCCCTAA
>VOQK01001022.1:0-18392 GCA_015052645.1 Benitochromis conjunctus | reverse complement strand
TTTGTTATGACACACACACACACACACACACACACACACACACACACACACACACACACACACACACACATGCACAAATGTGGTTAAATGTCAATAAAATAAACCTGTCCCGTCTTGTTCTTCAGTTAGAGATGTAATGACACGTGTAATTGTCCCAACTCATTTGGGACACACACGATGTTTGAATCAAGGCTCCTGTAAGAAATTTTGTTTGTAGCACAGAATGTCTCGGTGCCAACACTCCTTCACTGTACCCGTTACTGTCCATCAGCCAAAGCCTGTTAAAGTAGTTTTTAGCCTTGAAAGATGAGCAGACACATTTTTCTTACTGTTTTTTACAGTTCTAATATGATATCTATGCACAGTTCATGCACCCCCGCAAAAAAAATCCAACAAACACAACAACAGACAAGGAAAACAACTGTGGAGTATTACAGATGTCTTGACACAAGGCATAGAGGAGACTGGACTAATAATACACTATTAATCTTGGATAAGGCACAGCTGGAGGAACAGGCACAAGTGAAGATATTCAGGATAATCAAGAGACAGGAAGTAAAATATAAATCAAGACACAAGAAATAAAAGTGGCTATTAAAAAAAAACATGAAATGACTATTGACCTTAAATGAAAAAGAGCAGACATTGAAAGAAGTATGTAAACTTGCATTAGATGTAAACTAATGCAAAGAGAACGCTGTGGAAACTTAGCACTAGGGCTGGGAGATAAAATGACAGATAAATACTGAGAATGAATTTTTCCTTGATAGAAATATGAAACAAGATAAATATAAAGTCAACAGACCCATGTTTAACAACATAAAAGACCAATGGCAATGAGAGTAGTGCTGCACTGAACCAATCATGTGGTGGGAACAGAGCCAGCTCGACATGGCTGCTCCTCCTCCGCAGAGTGTAAGAGTAGCAGCCGGACATACCAGCAGGAGGAGGTTAGGAGTGTAAGTGAGATAAAAGACAAAATGGAAACGGTGAACAAAAACTTGAAAAACAGCATTCCTTAACACGACACCCCAACGGTCACAGCCCAAGGTTTAAAAGACGAGGACAGTGCTGAAAAGAAGTGTGTGAGGGATTCGGCAGTGTGAAGATATTTGGCTATTTAAAGTCTAGCAGAATAGCATACACTGCAAACTGTGTCAAAAGTATGTTTCCACAAGGACAAGTAACACCACAAAACATTTTCACCATTTGAAGCAGTGCAATCATTGCACAATGCACAGTTGAAAGCTTACCTGCAAAATGCAATGCATGCACAAAGTAAGTCTCCTCTCCTCTATCATGATGAAAATAAAGAGACAGTGAAATCACAAATCAGCAGCCTACTTTATAGCATGATGCAAGTAAGCACTGTGAAAAATGTCAGCTGGTAAAGTGGCTGACCCTCGTTACCAGTTTCCCTGGCCATGAACATTAAACAACACTTTCCCAGCTATACAGGAGTGTGGCGACAATTTTTGGTCAAGTTGCACATCTGATCCACACATGAGCCTCATTTCCCACTTCACTTTTTATGCCTTTTTACATTTTTACAGAGAGCATAAAGACGGGAACACAGTTTTGTCCAACCATATGTACAGATCATACACAGGAATTTCCTGTGTATGATCTGTACATATGGGTTTTGACAATAAAGCTGACTTTGAAATATTTTTATTTATTTATTTTTGCTTTGGAGCATAACTGGATCACAACTGAGTAATCATTTTCTTTACATTGAATTTATTACAGAGGATATCTACCGTTTGTATGTTCATTTGCTGTGTTGTTGCCCAACAATTTAAAATAGTTTGAATCTATATGAAATAAATAATAAAGTATTGTTTTCTTTAACATTTAATTTTGTATTTAATATCTTCTTTTTTGGAAGTTATTCGGAATTTTAGGTTTCCATTTGGTTTGTGTAATTTTACTTAAAACTTTTGAATGATCAGAATTAAGATTTTAGCTTATTACATACACCATGTATGTGGTTGTATTATGTTCTACAGAGAAATATTTAAACCATTTTTTATCTTCACTTAAGAGTAAAAGGGAACTTTTAAGCTTGACAGATGTAGTGATTTAATTTATTTCATCATGCATTGTGATATTTATGATTTTTGTTCACCCCTACATGAGAAAAAAAATATCAAAATACAACCTGAAGCCAGATGAAGACCAAGAATTCACTACTACAATAGTAACTAATATAACGGTATATATAAAACTAGACAGGAATTAGAATTTCAACAATATAGTAAGACTATAACTCACTCAAAGATAACAGATTTAATTACACACACAGTTATTCACAGTTAGTGAAGTCCAAGATCTGAGAACAGGTAGTTTCCTCCACAATATTCTCACTCTCAGATTCACATAAAGGCCAAAGCACAGATGAAAATAAACAAGGTAAGCAAAACTCGCAGTGAAAACATACAAACAAGCCAGCGTTACTAACAGTGTTAGCTTAACAAGCAGGGATCAACTGAACGTCTTCCTCAACCTTAAATAGCAGTGAAGGGATGAGATGATTGGAAACAGGTGAGCTCGTTACCTAGGTGAAGACCCTGCCCCTTAAAGCCAAAGGTGGGGTTAACTTGCTCACACACAAACACACTCACACAGATGGGGAAGAGAGAGAGAGCAACAAAAAGGAGAAGCAGATGGAAAGGGCGAGTCAGCACAAGAGGACTAGGAGGCCATGACAATCATGTAGTGAAGAGAGAAATCAAAGATTCAGCAATATATAGATATCACGAGGAAAAAAGGGTAACTTTAAGGAGAGCTCAAAATTGAATAAATACTGTCTAGAAGTGACATAACAAAAGACAGAGTAATCACGATGATCTAGGATAATCAATCTAAACAGGAGTCAAAACTTCAGCCTATTAATTATGACAAAAATCAGAAACTTAAAGCAGTAGAACAACCATGAGAACAAACAGAAAACACAAAAACAAAAAAGGGTGTGAGCAAAGTAAAATACAAGGGCAGTGAACCTTTTATCCACATTTTTAATCTCAATCATTTTTTGCCAGTTTTATTAACTAAAAATGTATTTAAAACATTAATCTAGACAGTTTCCACCAAATTGATTTACAGTTTTAAATTTGTTTCAAATTGGTGTCAAATTAGCCAGCGGGTCTAATCAACTGTTACTGGGCTGAAAGCTGAATGGTAAAAAAATGGGACTTACCAAAATTTTTACACTTTAATGTAACCAATTTCTGATCATTTCTGTGATAAAACAAACATAAAATTGTATTTTTATGGTGACTTTGTTATTGAAATGATTCTCTCAGGCCAGTAATGACATTTGTCAAAGCCAGCTATCTCAGTTTAAAAAAAACAGCTGAGAAATAACTTCCAGCTGACGATAAACTGATTTCTTTTCTATCACGTCAGTATAGCAGAAGTGGATTTACTATTGATTTTCTTTTAAGCTTGAGTTTGTAGCAATATGGTATAAATCGACTGCCTAATTTAAATAAGAAATTGATTTGTTGAACGTTTCCCAAATTCCAACCCCTTGAATTGTCATTTTACTGATCTGATTTTAGGTTTTGAAAAACTGTTTGTTTTTTTTTTATATATAAATCATGTTATTTCTAGGCTACCTACCTACATACAAATATTGGCTCTCTGCTTAGTTATGTTGTTGTGGATTTCAAAAGTCACCCAAGTTCAAGACATTTGACTGCGGTGTGATGTGTGGCTGAAATTAGTGACAAGACATCACACATTGTGCAGCCTCCAGTCAGACTATCACAGTGTAGTGTAATTCCCAATGATGATCACACCTGTCAGCGACACCATCTGGAGCCTCGACATTCTGCTCTCACATTCGCTGCTTTCTCGTATTCCTGCCTCTCTTTGCATGTGGCTGTGTCCACAAACCTCACCTAGACTGGTTATGTGTGCTTTTGATCAATCATTTATCAGCCGAGTCAACCAGGTCATGCATCATAGCCTTCTCTGATGGTGGAGACACTACATATTTCTTCTGGAAAATATCCAACCAGTGTGTGCTGATCGAATTGCAGTGGAGCAGAAATGATGTTGCTATGCAGGTCCAGCATTACTATTCATTTAAACAAACAGAGGTCTACGCACATCGCCTGAGTAAATGTCTAGCCCCAAAGACTGCGAACTAACTAAAAGAAATGTTGTTTTATTTAGGCCCATTAGCAGAGCATTAGAAAATGCAGGAGAGAATTGGGCCGTGTTGTATGATGGCTCATCTCTGGAGACCGTGCTGTGGTTGTACACACCTCATTAAAATGAGTAGCGATAATGGGAACAAGCTTGATTATCTAGCTAATGACATGTCTCATAATGAAACCAAGGAACTACAGCACAGGCATTAACTAGCGTACAACACTGCATTCTAGTGTACAAACATATTTCAGCTCAGATCGCCATTGTTTTGCTGCTGGTAGAGAACTGATGTGGCAATATGCTAAGGGAACAAAAGCCAGGATCAAGGCTGTTTTTGCTAAAGTACATTTTCCTTCTCATGAGCGATATCTATCCATGCAGATAGTCACAAGTTTGAATTCGATCCAGTGAATCCATTTGTCTTTGCTGTTGTCAAAGACCTGAAAAGTGAGTAGGTCAGTGAAGCTTCTCTTTGATTTAGTGGTACTTGGAGCCAAATGACAAGCTTGTAAAAGCTGGGCCTGGAAAGTGAAACCAACTTACAAGCGCCTTAAATGTGCATTCATTTTAATGGCACCAAGGAGGTGATACTTCTGCTCATGAAAATACTTCCAGACCTATAGAAGTCTATGGCAAAATATCTGATCTGCATGTACTGTATACACTGTCTGATGAGATTATGGGCTCAGTCACTTGTTTTGGGTCAAACCGAATAAAATATTAATTCAATTTTGTAAAATTTCTGATTCAGAAAGGTGTCAGAAAGGATGCTTTGACTGAAATAAGCCATTAGCCAATGAGTGGGTGCTTTTTATACTCTGATGAACCCCTTGCTGATCATCACTAAGAGTTGCAGATCAATCCAGCCTACTTTAACCCCTGGTGGAAGTAGTAAAAGTAGTTACTTTTTTCTCTCTTCATCACGTAGAGGAAAAATATCAAATGCTGAGGAAAACATTTTGGAATCACCTTGTAATCTCCATTCCTGAATCAGATTCTTGCACAGATCTAAATATGCAAAATAATTTGCAGTTAAAAAAGAGAGAGCTTGCAGACATTAATGAGCTGTTGCACCTGGCAGATTAAAAGGAAGGAAACAATAAAAAAAAGACAACAACTATATGACAACTTTGAGAATGAAATCCAACAGCAAAAACTTTTGACTGAACTTGTAAGATGTGTCCAAAATTCTGAGCAAGTAAAATGAAAAGTCTGACTGACTGGATGAAAGTTTAGTGATAACTCACAAATCTGCACTATGTTTCCAGTGAAACACATAAAGACAACTCCCTGAAGAAACAACCAGATTTCGTTACTTATGTGTGATATGGTGTTGCATGCCAGGTAAAAGCCCAGTGGGAAATGGGAATCATTACTTCAACAGTAAAAGCACAGGAGTACACTGAAATTTTGGACACTTTCCATTGATGGAAAGTAAGCTTGATGATGATGATGCCATTTTTCAGAATGATAATGCATCTTGCTACAGGGTGAAAAATGTTAAAGCTTTTCTTCAGGTAAGAAATATCAGCTCAAGGACATGATCAACAAACAGTCCCAATCCAACTGAAAGTTTGTGCTGAAAATTGGTTTAAATAGTCCACAACCATGCACCAAAATGCAAATTTGATCTGCCATACAAGAAAGTGAGAGATAACTGTTTTGAGTTTCAGTGAATTAAGCATGGTATCGTGATAGGATGCTACCTGTGTAAAAGTCGGGTAGTGAAATTTCTCTTGCCACTAAATAATCACCAGTCAACGGTGTATTCTAACAAAGTAAAAGTGACTGGAAACAGCAGCAACTCAGCCATGAAGTGGCAGGCCACGTAAAATCAGAGTGGGATCAGTGGATGTAGAGGCGGATAGTGCGCAGAGGTCGCCAACTTTCTGCCGATTCAGTTGCTACTGTGTGTTCCTGCGTTGTGTTCTGACAATAAAAGGTAAAAAGAAAGAGAGACCTCCAAGTAAATAGCTTGCCCACTCCAGCTCCTCCAACCAAATACGAACAGTTGGGAAGAGGGTTAGCTTAACCCACCATAACTTCCATGCTAGCAAGAAATTATTGATTCATGCTAGTATTAACGGTGTCTATAACGCATATGCGGCACACACGCACTACACATTTATAACATCTAGCAAAGACATAATGATAACAATATGAGGAAAGGCAGCCCAGAAACTTTACCAGTGGGACACATCGTTGTGCGCCTCAACTTCACAGGGTGTTTCGGTGATGTGCAGCAGTGGGTTCCTCAGTCTGTCCTGACTCTGGACACTTGCGGTTGTCACACATGGAAATCAAATGTGTGATAAGCTGCAGCATTGAAACACAAGTGTAACTTATAAATATATGTTCATACTTTTATTAAACAAGCAGAGAGAAAGAAAAAGAGAGAGCGCGCAGGACAGACAGAAAGGTGACAGTCTCAGGTGTGTACACTGCTACAAAACAGCCAAAGAGAAGGAGTATTCTCTGTTTGTGTTATTACGAGTGCTAAACAAGAAGAGTTCCCAGATGGTACAGTGGCCACATGTTTGACTCCTGTGAATAAAGCATCGTTCTTTCAGCTTAACGACTGGACCGTCAGCTAGTTCAAACGAACGTTGAAGTCCGTTTGGCTCGACACCACCAAACAGAGGCAGCAATATAACATAGCTAACATTAACAATGCAGTGAATCCTGCTTGTGCCGTGATATTCAGGACCGCAAACCTTGTTGTGTTTGTGGATATATTACTGACTTTAATTATCCATTAAATCATCACATTCTCTGTCAGATTAAGGTCAACTATTGAATATTTTAAAGTAAAGGCTTTAAAACCAAGTAGAAGTTGAAAGTATTAACATACATAAGTGACATAAATTCAGTACTTACCCCAAAGGAACTCTTAATGCTTCAGCAAACCAAGACATTTTGGACAACTTTATGGGAACAGTTTGGGGATGGCCTCTTTTTGTTCCAACATGACTGCACACAAGTGCACAAAAAAGGTATATAAAGGCATGGATGTGCGAGTTTGGTGTGGAAGAACTTAAGTCCTGACTTCAACCCAACAGAACACCTTTGGGATGAATTAGAGACTCTGAGCTAGTCCTTATTCCGCACAAGACTTATTGGCAATTTGTTTGTCTTTGGCCACCCACTATATGGCTTATTTCTGGTGTTTGTACTGTACCATCTGACACAGTCTGATGCTATTAGTCAATTCTGTTTTTGTTTGGTGGCCGGCATAGAGCTTCTAAATGCCTAAATAATTTCACACTAACTTATGCTGGTAAAAAGGGGGAAAATGTGTATTTTAGACTAAAATAGTTGTGCAAATTATTTGAAGTTTTTTATAATATATTGACTAATCAAATTGTTGAAAGTCATACCCATCCTTACTGTACCCTTTCACATTCAGTGGTCTCCATTTTGGCTACACAGCGGATAGGGAGAAACCACCTGGCTAGCTAAAATGAAGAGTATGAGTTGACAGATCTTTCTAAAACATGAATGCATTGTGGTATCATTCATTATTTTATGCAAACGTGTTGCCATGTTTGGTCAGAGGTTTGACAAGCTCCAAATGATACTGCTACAGTCTCACTCACCACTCATTTGTCTTTTCTGGTAAGAAACTTTCCATGTGTTTCCAGTCAACAATAATCTGTCAAAGTAAATGCATGAAAAAAAACAAAGCGTGTGTTTTATACTACGGCAAAGAAAAGTTCCAACAGCCATATCTGAATTTAAACACAGTGAATTTTCACTTTTAAAATCTAAAAAGCTTCTTGTCTTTGGAGAAACTAAACTGCTGACACACAATGAGCGTTTTTTTTTTGTTCATGTAGTTTGGATGATCTGTAAAACAACAACAAAAGTACAAATGCACTACAGATGAGCTGACCTTTTTTCAATTCCGTGCTAGCCTGCATACAGCACAGTAACAGGTTTCTGCTGCAGATTCCTGCTAAAGGAAGCACAATAAACATCTATTGACAGAGGGGCTGCATTGGGTCAGTGGCTGTCTGCCCAGGAGCAGAGGGATGTTTTTTTGTGTGTGTGTGCACCCATTTGGTCTTTTCCTTGCACAGAGGCTCTATTGTGATGTTTCTGGCATGCTGCAGTAACATTTGACTGGGGGCGTTTGCCAGTTTCCCTGCCTGGCTCTTTCTTAGGACTTCAAGAAGAAAGACAGGTGAAAGATTGCATCCTGAATTAGATTTCATATAAAACGTGTGAATCGGAGTGGTATTCCGGAAAGGGCAAAATGCCAAATAAAATGTAAGGATTTACTGAAAGCATAACTTTCATTAAAAACAATTTTTTTTATTCATCCAATTACACTGCTTTCAAGCTTTCTGCGTTTAAGACAGATTAATGACCCATCATTTCCGATGTGATTATAGATGGAACCTTATCTGAAAGTCTCAAAATGTCTTTTAAATGTCAGATTATTCCGCTTGCTTTTGAACTGCAGCATCAGTAGTAGAAGTATAAGGTCTCATCATCATCACCATCATCATCATCATCACATCTCTGGTGTGATAGAACTGTTGACATTTGCGATGTTTCAGCTGTCAGTCTGCTTTGTTTGGAGAGCGACATGCTGTGTCAGCCCAGGTGACTGCCTCCCCTTTCTTCACAGAGTTCACCCATCTTCTGGCCTACACCGGAGCCCTCCTCCCCTGGTAGACATCCTCCTTCCTGATGAGTGACAGCTCTGTCAGCTATTGGGGAGAGTGTGGAGACTGAGCGAGTCCAGTCACATCTGTTGTTTTACAGGCAGCCTGCGTTCAGCCCCAGGGATCTCATTATACCCCGGCCTGTCGAGAGAATCCTTCATGAAGCACTCAGCCACGCAGTGATACAGCACATAAACAAGACTGCGTGCTTTCAGACAAACAACAACAACAACAACAACAAAAAAACCCCATCTAGTCATGTTTGTATCTTGCACACCTACACAATCTTGGAGACAAATGAGATATGTAGATGAAAAGGGTGACGATGATGATGATGCAAAGATAAACTGTGGAGCGCATCTTGTAGTTCATCCTTGGAACACTTCAGACCCACATTAAGAATATCCATACATGTAAAAATATGTGTCTTCAAATAAATGTAGTGGATTTTTTTTCTCCTTCTAAATTCTTATGAATTCTCCTTCACATTCTTCCTTTCACAAACCAGGTCGCACAGTCATGAGAAGGAGAGATGCACACAAACGCCAATTAAAAGAAATGAGAAAAGAACTTAAACTAACCATGGTGTGTGAGTCAGTACAACCAGTGCTGAAAATGAGTGCATAGGTGAAGAGATGGTGTATGCAGTGTTGTGCTGAAAATCAAGTCAGATTAAAAAAAAAATGTTTCAGGGAGGACAGCCACAAAATTTGTCATAGTCTGGCACAAAGGCCATGATAAATAATGGGAAACCATAGCTCACCAATTTATTTACTAACTAAAGTAGAAAAGCATTGTACAACATGTGGTGTGCTAATCAGTGTGTTCAGTGTGTCAGTAGTTGGATGGGTGACTAACCAAAGCCAACCAGACAAATAGTCGAGAAGGGACAGGAACTGTGTCAGCCAGCTCTTTAATGCTCCAGGGAGACTGGCCAGGTGCTCCCAGCTGCACTGGTTAACCAGGAACCTCCAAGACAACACAGATGGATGAACAGGGGAAAGCACAACAGGCCCTGGCCAAAGCGGAGGGCCATGACAACAAAAAGACATTTTTTTCCTTTTGCTGTGTCAGTATACTCTGTCAGTGACCTCTCAACCTGAATTTTATTTTCAGGAACAGAGCTAACATGCCAAACAGGGCAGGTGGTGAGCGATGATTGTGCTGGTGTGGCAAAATAACTCGTGGGAGTTGTGCAGAGTGTTTCTTGCCTCAGTGTTGAGAATTTGAACCTGCAGGACAACTTCACTGTGAACCATCTAGTAAATATCAAAGGCAACAAGCATGGTCTTTCTGATGCTCTCCTGACCTGATGCACTCTTTTAGGTTTGGAGACTGTAGGCTGATCCAAAAAAAAAAAAAAAAAGCTGCTTCTGGTTAATAGCATTTATTAAAATCAGTAACAATCTTAAAATAATCTGCATTTCAGGATGAGCTTGACAGAGAATCTGTCTGCAAATTTGAGGTCTGTCTAGTTCATATTTAGATTATTGTGTACAATAAAACATAATTGTTTAGATCTGGCAAAACTGGCAAAATTCAACACAGTACAAAAGTAGACGAGCTGACAGATTTTAAGAAAAATAACAGGTACACAAAATAAAGGATAATGGTATAAATTCTACTCAGAACTGTACAATGTAACCATAATTTAAATTTTACAGAACAGGTTTGTCTCATAATTACTGTAACAGTGCAAGAAAACAACAAAAATACAACTGTTTTTACTGGAAATCCTTTAATCTGGAAATTGCTTTCTATAAATGAGAAACAAACGCCAAAACTGCACTAAAACAAGCATGAATATTATTTAAACAGATTTACTGTTTGTTTTGTGTAGCCAGCAAACTCCCAACATGTATAATTTCTATTTTCTTTGAGTTCTGACTCCATCATTTCTCATAATTCACTGGCCATTAAATAATGCAGCACACGCCTCACTTTTTTTGTGTCGACTACAAACATATGCTTTGTTGGGACACCATGTGCATGCTGGGAATGTCAGTGTTTTGTCATGTAAGATTTTCGGGCTCTGCCAGCCAGTCAAGTTCAGGAGTGAACATTAAAATTCATTATGGTGTGGTGCTTAAAACTTGAAGTCGTGTTAGAGTAGAGAGAAGAGATGAGATGATAAACGTGTAAGCCTAAGGTCGACTTGCGCAGACAACAACCCTCGGGCCAAAGCAAGGCCATTGCCTTTTCAGTGAATTCACCCGGGCTCGCCGCTGGCATTTATGTCCACACAGAAGAGATGACCTACCTTGCAAAGACTATCTGGAACTGAACATTAGATCTCACAGCATTAAAACTTTCCCAGTAATTCAAGAGGACACTGACAATACTAATCTTGGTTTGGATGGTTCAGTAGCTTTATACAACTCCTCTGGTCCAGCTTTATCCTCCCTCGAAAGGGTTGAGAGTGGTTTCCTGATGGCTACTGTGCTCTAGCTCCAGCAGATTAGCCTGATTGTCCAAGTGGAGAGGAGAAGAAACTTTAAGCACACCAAAATCCGACTTTAAAAGAATTTTAATCCGAAAAAGTATCTTAATAGTGTACAAGCTGAAAATGTCCTTGATCTGATGCATGGCTGCGAGGCAAGCTCCACCACAGTTTCCTATTTATAATATAATCTCTTCCCAAAGGCTACACACCAACTTAGACAATCCTTTTTAAGCAGCTTCTTATCCAGCCCCTTGTCCACCCTGTGACAGTCATTTAAGCGCCTTCTCGTTACACCTCTCAGAGACACCCCCCCCCCATTGAAAAATTTTCTTTAGGGGCAATATTACCATATTACCTCCATTTCCAGAGGCAGAGACAAACACGGTTTATATGCAGACTATAAAGCTTTAGGCTGCTAGACAAATAAATGGCTGAAACAGGAGCTTGAGGCTTGTCAAAAATAGTTCTACTGGAGCAGAAGGGTATAGAAATTGTAACACACATATATAACTTTATAGCACTTCAAAATTTGTATGGGAAAGATGCATGCAAGTGGTGAAAGATGAGCCAATTTCTTACATAAGTTCACCTAGGGCTAAGGAGGAAAATGTATTGGGTGCAACCTTCCATGCCCTCTGAGGAGTTTTTATGTCTCAACATCATCTCCTGTAGCCATCCTATTGTTCTATGTGGTTATCTGATGGGTGGCAGGGCATACGTCATGAATCCATGGTTGTTATTCCAGCCACTGAGTTGACTTCTTCTCAGCACCTAAACTCTGGAGGTGTTTGGCTGTAGCTGAAGTCCTTGGAATCTTATCAGTGTGCTTGTAGATCTGTGTATACCCTTCTGGTAACTCTCTAAAGCTATACCACACTTTCAGAACTGAGGAACATTTAAATGATGAAACAGTACTATGAGACCATGCTCGTGCTCAGTGCCAGAAATTAAATGCAGTAGTGTTTGTTGGAACTATGGCTGGATCAGAGTTAGAGATTGAGAGGCAATGACACACTGCAGTACTCACAATGAGCTGTCCCTTGTAGAAGAGCGCAGTGTTAATGAACTGCATGGTATCCAACCACGTATAATGACAGATGCATTCACTGAGCAGAGGATAAAGATTGTGGCTGGACTCAAAACAAAACAACCAAAAGTATGATCACTTTCCTGGCTCACTGACAAAGTCCCATCAGAAAAGATGTTTGCACACATTAACATTACTAACATTACTTCAGATGGGTTTTGAAAGTGTCCAATGTTGGGGAGGTCCTGATGTGAAGGGGCAGTTTGTTCTACAATTTAGGAGCAGTCACAGCAAAGTCCCGGTCTCCTCTGTGCTGTAATCTGGACCTCAGGACAGGATGTTTTTGAGGCATCTGGAAATCAACAGTAACTCAAACGGTTGTTAGCTAAAAAGAGGAAACTGAAGCTACAATTTTCACAGGCTCACTACAACTAAAAGGACTGATCAGAGCGTTCTGATGAGTCTGTTTCTGCTGTGATATTTGGCCCAGACCAAACCAGAGTTATTATAGATTTGAGTTTTCTAATACATTTTTATTTTTATTTTAGTTGACTAAAGTGTTTTGTTTTTTTTTAGCTGGTTTTACTGTTTAGTTTAAGGTAACGATAATAACCGTGGCCCAAACCATACGGATGCTTTGGTGGTGTAATGGTGTGGCCGATAACTCCTTAGCACATTTTTAGTCACTTAGCACTAACTGAGCATTGTTGAAACGCCACAGCCTAACTACCTGAACATTGTTGCTGACCATATCCATTCCTTTATGACCCCAGTGCACCCATCCTTTGATGGCTGCTTCCATGTCAAATCATGTCAAACTTGTTTCTTGAACCAGCTGAACCAGTTGGAGTGGCCACTGAGTGTATATATGGAAGGTAACAATGTACAATACTGATCATAATTTATATTGTCCTCCTATTTTGTGCACCGAATATGTTGCTTAAAATCTCTTTGTTTGCTGGTGCTTTGCTGGAATTTATATTGTGTATGATATTACAATCGATAGAAAAGGTCGCCACAAAAATGAAAATATAAACTAGATGGTATAAGATATCACACTTCTTCAATATTTGCTGCTGACAGAATTTTGTATTTACTAGGAATATATGAATATAGCGTCTATATGTCACTAGATATACGGATCTTCCTCATGAATATATTTGTTCAGCACACAAAAGCAAACGTATTGATAGTAAAGCAGAATCTCTGACACATAAAAAGCACTAAAACAAAAGGCATAATAAGAGAATTAAAGTAATTTATTTAAAAGTATTTTCTTAATAATAACAATCCGGCAACAGAGACTTTATACTGCAGAAAACATCTGTGCATATGAATGACCTTTGTGTCTTATCACATTTATTCAAAGTGAAGCTGTAGATAACATCACGATGTACATGAGCAAAGCAGGCTGTTCATTTTATAAAAAAAATTCTAGATGGCGAAGACAGATTAACATAAAATATGGTACTCAGTGCTCCGAGTGTGCTGTAATTAACTATGACGGAAATAAAAGCAGAAACATATGTAACGTCAAGTCTACTATTATACTAATGTAATGTGAAATATATGGTCCAGGTACAGATAATACCCTCAGAGCATGGAAATGTGAACCTGGTTTAATGCTTTTATTCTGTGATCCTTCTGCTGTTGCAGATACTGTACAGAGACAGTGAATATTTTATGTTGATGTGGTGCTGTGAAGAAGGCTGAAAGGCTGTAGTTTGATTCATATTCACCCTTTTATTCTAACATTTTCTTCAGAAAAATGCCCCATCCACAGACCTAAACAAGTCATTCAATAGAAAATGTCTGCTTCATTCAAAACCCAAACCGAAACCTTCACCTTTCTCTTACACAATCTGCTTTTGAAAGTTTTAATAGCTCATGAATCGATCTCTCCTGCGCTGAACAGCGTGGAAGGATAAAATAAGTTGAGAAATAAGCCGGGCACTTTTGTGCAGCATGAGGCAGGACTGTAGAGAAATTACCTTTATTAAGTCTACAACGACCCTATTGATTTTATGGTGCACGTCTCCCATAATAATGAAGGCAGCAGATGTCAGAACAGCTACAGTGTAATCTGTGTATGTTCTGACGGCCTTTCTCTGAGCGATGGAAACGAGAAAGGCACAAAGGTGCCAGGGAATGAGAACATTTAGTTCAAGATCTCATCAGTCTTTAAAGTGTGTCTGTGTATGGAGGTATTAAAGGTTAAAGACCATATTTGTAAATATATTTAATGTTTAAACAGCCATGTTATATTAAGAGTCTGCCTTTTACTTTTACTTTTGTTTAGCTTTAATATGTTCTCCCACTCCTACTTTCAGTCTTTAGTTTGGTTTTGGTGAGCCATAATAACCTTGCTGAACTCTTGACTGACTGGTCATCCAACCTAAAGTCCAAGGGGAGCTGTAGCCTACCTCGTCATAGAGGAAGAAGCAAACCAAGGTGCTTCAGGGCCAAAGCAAAACACATTTTAAAATGTTTGCAATCATCTCTAACTGCACACCTAGTAATTACTACTGTAAGTTCAGATAAAAGGTTACCTGGAAACCGATAGGTATGTGGGCCACATGGTTGACCTTTCGCAACTTCTCCTTTAGGGCTCTGCTTTACTTGTTGGCTGTCTGTCAATTTCTTCCAGGTAATTTGTGAGTTAAGTATGCAGCACATCTGAGCAGGCTAAGCTTAAAGAAACCTTACCAGATCCTTATCACCCTGTGTATATAAGAGAAGGGTTTTCTCTTTTTGTTTCTGCATGCACAAACTTACTCATACACTCACCAAAATACTTAATGGTGACTTCTTTTGAGAAAGGTTGTGATAAAAATGGAGGTTGCTCCAGGATTTAGACGTAGGACTATACCCCTACTGTTTATAAGGGCCAGTCTGGGTAACTATTTTACTTGTCTGAGCAGCCACAGATATGGGACGGCATATAGCTACACTATTGATTCTACCCACAGTAAAGTGATGCACAGTCTGAGAAGCTGTAAGGCTTGTCAGTGCTTTCAGAGTAATAAAGTTGAGTAAGGTTTATTAAAGGAGGTAGGAGGTGGGTTTCTATCTTAAAGTAGACACAAAGCCAGAGTCAAGTCAACTCAGTCCACCATCACTGCATCACGTAGCTAACACATTTCGCTCAACTTGCTTTTTTACAGCTGCCTGAGGCCACTTCCTCAGGTTGTCCTCTCAGCCCCTGGTGGTAGCTGGAAAAGGCATGATCCTATTATCTTGTTAAAACTGAGCATCATGGGGCTGGAAATAATGGGGAAAGGAAAAAAAGAACATTTAAGACTAAAAAAGTGATGTAGTGAGAAAGTAGCCTTAAGACCGGTTCAGCAATCCCCTCTAAGTCTTTTCTCTTACATGTATATGGCACAAACACACACTCAATACCCAAGCGAGCATAAGGCATACACAGATACATGCCCACACAATCCCAAATTGCAGACTCTGAACTGATTCTTTACACATTCATATTGAGGGCCATTTCTATGTAAATTTCCCAGCTCTTCTGCATCCCTTGACATTGTCATTCACTGCTCCAGCAACACTAGCCACAGGATAAATTTTAAAGAAGCCGAGGACACTTTGATCCTGCTGAATACAAATGATGACACAGCTCAACAAAGAGGCCTTTCACGCGGACGCCTCGGTCACACCAGGCCAGTGTCTTCAAGGCACGAGGTGATCAGATTAGCTATACTTGAACCTGAGATGGTCGGCCATGGAAAGATAGAGAGACACTTTTTTACTCTATTCCTGTAGCGCCAAAAAGAAAAGACAACAATCTGACAACTCGTTAACTTAAAATAGCTGAAAATGTGTTTGTTTCAGCATTTAAATGTACGATTTTGCTACTGTCCTTCATTAAAAGCAGCTGTGAATTGCACTATTTTGCTTTTACAATGATGAAATCAAGCTAAAATTTTGAAGATGCAAAATGCTTTTCTGAAGAATTGCCATGACAAATTGTATTTTCTTACATGAAAGTAATTTATATGAATTTCTTTTCATTTTACACCATAAATACTTAAAATAACTCTCAGAAGAACGCTCAGACAAGGAAGATACTAGAAAGGTACTAGAAAGTTCCCCTGTATGTATATATTTTTTCGAAATTCATTGAAGAAAGAGGATGAGAAGAATAAGGCCAGGCATAGGGTCCTACTCGAATCTGTGCATGAAGTTTCACAGAGGATTGATACATATTCACAGACATGTTGGAGCTGTCTGACTTATTGCTCCTCTAAAGTATTTTTATATAGTGAGAAATCCTCAAGTCTTCTACCTTGATGTGCAGAGTGCCGGGGCGCTGGGAGATGATGGACAGTCAGTCTGTGAACTACAGGCAGCCCGCTCTGTTCTGTCTCAGCTTCTCCGTTTTGTGGTTCATCTTTTCTGTGCTTCTGGTCTCTGCAAGACAGAAGCAACATTGCTTTTCATTGTTCACCTCACTCGCTGTAGCTGGATGCAGCTGAGAATGTGCAATGCTTTTGAGGTTGTTTTCTGTGTTTTATACAGTCAAGCTTGTACAAATTCAGCTTTCTTTGGTTAGGATGTTATGCACTTTGTTTTTCGCAGTGTTTTATCATCTTTTGCTAAATGAACATTTAAAAACTTATTTTGTATTGGGATTGTTGCATGGTTTTGCATAGCTTAACAGAACTGTTAAGCTCAGCAGGCAGACTAACCTTGTTACAACTGCAACAGCTGTAATACCCTGAAACATAAAGTCCAAAAGTGAAGAAAAAGAATACGTGACGTACATTAACCATTGGAGCATAAGTAGATAGTCACAAAAGAGGGATCAGCGAACAGAGTGTCAAAATAAAACAGGAATCACAATAACAGGGATAGCCCTAACACAAAGATGAAGACCTGACAAAAAGATACAAGGAGACACAGAGGAGGCTAGACCCATAGGCTACACTGATCACAAAGAAACAGACATGGATTACGCTAAATAAATGCTAAGACTAAACATAGAGGCATATTATAATTATAAAAGTTAAGAAAACCCTGAAACTTATAAACCAAAAAATTTCAAAGATCAAAAGTCAGGGATTATAAGAAAAATAGAGAACACTTAATAATAAACCAGAATTTAGAGTTCAAAAAAACCATAAAACTCTACATACTCTACTATTTTCTGACAAATTCCTCTGTTACAATCTATTTACGTACTATTAGCACCAACTTGAAAAAAAAATAAATATTGTGGCGCTTCCTCTCTTCCACCAAAACTCAAGCGCAACAACACATAACCTCTGCCATCCAGGCATACGATTGCAATGAAAAGAAGTGCGCATCATCTCTTCTCCAGGTAAACCACATGCACATATACCCGGTGTGATCTATCAGGCATCACCATCATCACTTCTGGATCCAATTCTAATGCTCACACACACATTTTAAGTGCTTTTGGATAGGCATCACCATGATAAGTCTGCAGCTCCACTGCGAGCTGCATTACACCGTGTGTCCTGATAATGAATTTCAGACCAGTTTTTGTAAGCACCAACCACTGTATAAAAGTTTAGTCAAAATCATTCTGATCCATGTTTTGAGCTTCAAAAACGTGCAGCTTCTGTCAGTGATTTTTAATTGATTAATTGCTTTACTCATCGTAGTGCAGTGTACAGTGAGTTCTCAGAGTCATGTCCCTGAAAACTGCTGTCTGCAGCAGGGATAAAAGTGAGAATAATCCAAAACAGTGACGTTAAGAATCAACAAACTAAAAGTCACTAAAAAGCTTAAAAGACCTGAGAGAAATTCTAGAAAGAGTAACTCGTCTGTTATTTCATTTCCAAAGTAAACCGCTTCTACAGTCAGACATTTGTAAAGAGTAACATGTGGTAACATTGGTGGAGGAGGATTAAACTTAATGAAATCTGTTAATTTCCTGTAGGTGAATCAGCTAGTTGATAATATTAAAACAATGATCGATTAGTTAATTTTAGATATTTGTATTACCAAATAAAAATGACTCAGTTGCCTGCTAAGCTTATATTATTTATGACAACCATTTCAGCCCCTTGGGTAATTTTATTTGCCACTTCTGAATTAATATACTTAATGATCT
>VOQK01001021.1:0-16151 GCA_015052645.1 Benitochromis conjunctus | reverse complement strand
AATCTGGCAGTTATGTAAAAAAATACGGACTACCAGACAGGAAATAACCCCGACCCTATCCCCCAAACTGCTTTTGTCTTAGCTTCATTTATAGTGCTCTAACTCTCCTGATAGCAACAGGTGCACTGCTGCTGATGCATGTAAACACTCAACACCGTGCAACACAATTAACCATCACATATATCTGATACACTGTCACTTAGTTTGTGTGTGCACCTGGCTTTGCTGGGGCACCTTATCTGAAAGAAATCCAATAATAGTTTCACTCAAAAATATTCAGAAACCCAGTGTAGTTCAACCTCTCCTAATAGAGTAATAACAGATTATTGTTTGCAGTAACAGCTGTGATACATAAACAGACGCTGTGATGTAATTTTGTAAATATGCAGTTATTGCTGGTAAATGTATGTTTCACAAGTTATTGTGATTTTGATATTTGCCCTGTTGAAGTGAATTAGTTGTGGATTAATAAATAGTGTGATTAAATTATGAGTATACCGTCAGTGCCGGTTTCCTCCTCAGATCCACGACAATGCTTCTGACTACCAGGACTATCATGAATGTAACCTCTTGTTTGTCTCCTTGCTGGAGTAGAAGTATTTGATAAAGTCATATTATGGTAAAAATATGACCGGTATATCTTATATGGGTCTACGTGCATCAGGAGCGGCTGCTTTACTGCAGAAAGTCTGCAGTAAAATAAAAAAGGGCACAGGCAATGTTTGCAGATGCTGAAGCAAATTGAGATGCTCCAAAGTTTCACAGGTGATGGAAAAATAGTCGGTGAGATGAGCGGCTTCACCCAGAGATGATAGGCTGACTCTGAGGTGAACCACTGACAGGCTTGTCAGTGGTTTGAACGAAGAAAGAAGACATGTGAGCATATTTTGTTTTTGTGGAGAAGCTTCTGTGTGCGTGCTTTTCTCTGCTAAAAGCATACAAAGTGTGTTTCTTTGAAAACATACCAGAGTTTGTCCTGTGCTGAGAAAACACGTGGAACATATTTTTATAATGAAGGAGTGGCTTTGAAGCTTTTGGTGTGACATTTATTCGGGCAGTGTGAGAATGAGGGACACCCACTGAAAGCGGGCGGTGCAGGGCAGCAGTGGTGTGTTGTGTACACTGAGTGTGTGTTAAGCGTGGACATTGCTTTCAGGTGTGAATAGTGAAGCCAGTTTAGAAGTGCTGTAAACGTGAATCCTTTCTAACAGCCAGCATCAGGGGCCTTAATGTCTGGTTTGGTGGAAGTTAACAGTTAACAACCCTCCTGCTCTGGGACTTGTGTTAGCATCCCCACTACAGCAGTAACAGTACACTTTATTATAAAGTGGGGTAATCGCATCACTGAATCTAAATGGGTCAAACTGGACCCTTGTTTCATTTTATTTTCAGGGGAAAGAAATCCATGCAGTCACCCAGTAACACTCACATCTGTAAGGCAACACATGAACAAAACAGTCCCCGTTCAAATCCCTGTCACCAGGGCAGCGTGACATCCACCTATTCATAAGTCAGATGGTTAATAATGTTGTACTGATGTTACTGAACCTGTTTTAAAACGTCTCACATACTTGATCAAATTTGATGCAACAGCAGTGCAAACCACAGTAATGCTGGCTCATTTAAGTCCTCGTGATGCTCTAGAGATGCCTAGAAATTCAGCAGCCACGATTGGACCTGCGGCACAATTCATTGTATCTGCCTGGCCTGACAAGTCTGTCTCTCTAAGTTGATGAATGAGCCGTCATATTTGCTGGATATTAGCAGCTGAATTGAAATATATGAGCTGCAGAATGTCGGACTCTGCATCCAGCTGAGTTATTCTCCTTGTGTTGGGCCTCTTGAGGGGTGGCGGTTTTATGCAGGTTTTATTTTGTAGTCTTCTAGAGGCTCTTTTGGATGTCAGCTGCCTGAAGTTCCAGTCTGTGTCAAACCCATGATGATCCCACGCTGTCTCAGTCATGTTGAGATCCAGGCTCTGAGGAGGCCAATCCACAACTCGTCGTTTTCCATAGTGTTCAGATATGTTTTTACTGTATTGCCAGTGTGATTGGCATCACTGTCATGCTAAAAAATGAAGCTGTTGCCAATCAGATGATTTCCAGTTGGTACTGCATGGTGCCTATTGAGAGGTATCAGGTTTGGTGACATCCCTACCCTCAGCTCCTGTCTCCAGTCTTTGCTGGATGTTTTCCTATTTATTAATGACATGACATCCAGATAGTGTTCATCTGGTATAGATAGATCTTCAGTCCTGCCTCTTCTTTGGTCCTCCACTTCACCAGTTTCCAGCTAATGGCTCTGTGGGAATTGCCTTGTTGGTGCAGAAATATTGGTGCAGAAATCTTCTGTATTTTTTGACAAAAAAAAAACAAATAAAGCTCAAAATGACATTAACCATCGACCACAATTATATTTTAATAAGAGATTTGAACAATCAGTGCGTCCCTGTTATGAACCGACATGTTTCTGCAGCAGGCAGCACGGTGGTTTAGCACTGTTGCCTCACAGTAAGAAGGTCCTGAGTTCAGTTCCACCATCAGGCCGGGGTCTTTCTGTGTGGAGTTTGCATGTTTTCTTCTCTGTGTTTGTCTCCGACTTCCTCCCACAGTCCAAAGACATGCAGTTAGTGGGGATAGGTTAATTGGGTGCGTGCGAGTGCCTTGTCTGTCTATGCATTAGCCCCGTCCAGGGTGTACCCTGCACCACGACAGCTGGGATTGGCTCCAGCGCCCCCATGATAAGCAGAAGCGAATGGATGGATGTTTCTGCAGCATTTCACAGAGTATTGACTACGAAGTGCATCTGTTGTCTTTGTCAAAAGGGTTTCAGAAATAGATATTGCAGCTAGAGTCCACTAAAGCCTTTTGTAGGTAGAAAGTCTTAATAAGTTACAGGGAGAACGGTCATGCGTGAAGGCTGAATTAATGCACTCATTACACACCAGCTTTTGTGCCTGCATTTTACGTTTGTTATCAGCTAGATCAGAGTGCAACCAGGAAAACTTTATTTTTTAGTAGATTTTTACAAACTTTTTCTTACATTTGTTATTCCAGTAAAATTAAAAAATTCAAGAAGATTGAAGTAAAGAAACAAAAACAATTTCAGCAGAAATGAGATTTTTCCTCATGTTGACCAGAGTCTTCAGAAATTGCTGATGTTTCACTATGTCCAGCACAAACTTTAACACAAACATGCTGCACAGGGTAGTGGCAGCGCTGGCTGATTGCTTGGCAGGAAAAGGAAGTGGTACTCGGCATGTCCAAGAGAGATTTCCATTGCCAGTTTGTGCGTCTGCCCCTGCTGTTTTTAATGTTAGCTTTATGAGGAGTTTGTGTCTGGTCATCGCTTTCTTTAGCTTCAGATTTGTTTCAGGTTAAGATTATAATCTTTCATTTTTGTGTTACGGTCCTGAGAATGCGTTATGTCACAGAGTCCTCACAAAGATATCTGTACCAGTGTGTGTGTGTGTGTGTGTGTGTGTGTTTCCTGTGCCATGGTCTTACACCCACTCCTTTGAATTTGACTCAGTCTTGACCTTTACAGCTTTATTCACTGACTGTCCCACTGATCTGAACAAATACAATAAAAACTATAGGTCACACTTTAATGACTGTAGTGACGTCACCGGCAGGTTTGGCCCACCAACTCGAGAGGGGAACTAGAGAAAATTAGGCAGGTAGTCTGAACATTGTAAAGGGTCTACCTCTATTCTTCAGGGCTGAAAAAGGAAGCCAAATAGGAAGTGCAACAGAAAAAACTTCACTTTATTCAGTGGCTGTTGAGGAAAAACCCCCATATAGTTAAACAGTGTTAAAAACAGTGTTTACAGCCTGGTACGAAAGAATGTTTTGGTGTTATCTTTATCCTTTAATTGTCCAGGGTTTTTTTTGTGAGAGGTTTTTCAGCACAGGCAGTTGTAACTGCTTACTATCTGATGAGCTTTAACTTTCCAGCAGTGAGTTAACTAACTGATCCTGTTGCACGTATTTGTGTTGCTAGTGACTTCTGAAACACTGGAAGTGTTCAGATAGAGTTGTCTGAAAACGAACACGGCTTGCTGTGAGGTATAGTTTGTCTAAAAAATTCGGTTTAGGTGAGCAAAATTCTCAAATTTTATTAGTACTGTACCGTTTCAGTGCTAACATTATGGGCTGACGTAGTAGTCATTCAAATATGGTCAGCACAACAGCAGCCAACACCGAGGCGTCAGAATGGGACTAACCAACACATGTGGTCCACGCGTGAACCCAGGGACTCTAATAACCTCTGCACCTTTCCTCCATCTGTAGGTCCAAATTCACACCTATAGGCCTTTAAACATCTTCATTGAGTCAGATAGATTTTAAAATGTCCACATCAGACATTTCATGCAAGTCACCACGTTCAGACTTATACAAAGTGGAAAACATCAATGAAAAAATGTCTTCACACATCTGTATTCAAGACCCCCCAAATATTTCGTTCATGCCATTATAAAACAGAGAAAGTCAGCAAATGTTCAGATCTGTGCAGCTGGAAAATGAGAGCGTGGACATTATTTGATCAGATATGAAGGTGACTCTAGTACACATTTAACAAGTTTGAATTTCAGTTACACACTAATTTTCCACAATAATGTGAATTTGGCTTTACTTCCACATCATCCCAGTGCTCACTTATGGTACTGTAGCAAAGAGATATCTCCTGGGCCCATAAAACATTTTTAGTACATACTCCCACACTGTGAAATATACATCTGTAAAACTGTAACAACATCAATTATCCATATTTTCATTCCATGTAACCTTTATATCAAAAAGATGTCAATGATGTCAAACTTTCGTTGATAAGCGTTACACACTAATGTCAACATGCTAACTGTTCAGCAGTTTGCCTATGCTAGCGTCTTAGACAAGAGTAAATATGTCTGCACTTCCTCCACCCCTTTAGTCAAACAAAAGGAACCTGACCTACCTCAAAGTCTTCCAGGAAAAGGGAACAAAAACACGGTGAGAGTTGAACATTTATCCATCTGATGGTTTAACCCACAGCTTTTTCACATTTTATTGAGCTATTATTTAAACAGGAAGTCCGTTAAAATTAAAATCTCTTTCTGGGGAGACCTGGCCAAGGAAGCACAGAAGGAAATGAGAGGAATCGAGCAGAACAAAAACAGACACGGGACAATAAATTATGAAGCTGTTTGCATATACATACACTAAGGGAATAAATAAATAAGTAAATAAATTAAAAGCAGGATTATTTTCCCCATTGACCGTGACAGGGATGGTGCTGTTTTGTTTTCTGTATGAAAATGACAATATGCTTTTGAAGGGCGGGGGGGATTGGAGCATGAAGCACAGAGGCCTAATCTAATCTAATCTAATCTCCTGTCATGTCACTCATGAGCCAAACATGGCACAGTTGTTGATTTCTGTGTTTTATATACCTTCAGGGCCACATTTTGATGTTTTGGCATGTGTGTAGCGTGTGCTTGCTCTTTACTTCGGGAGGGAGACATTTGAATAGGGAGTTCCTGCCAGGTGAGTCAGTGAGTGAAGTATGAATGGATGAACCTGCTGGTTTCCCTACAGTCAAATTCAGCTGGAGCAACACAAACAGGACTCAAACAGGATCTGCAGAGAAGCTGCTGAAGTAGTAAAGTACAACTACTAACAACGAAGACACATGTCATCTTTGCTATCGCAGAGAGATTCGTTGTCTCCTTTGCAGCGAGCAGATCTACTAAATAAACATCTGTATCACATTAGTGCTAATGGAAAGTTTCAGTACAGCGTGTCTGCAGAAATTCAGACTGCGATCATGTGATGATCACAGGGGAATGCTACGTAAATGCTGTAACCGGCTCTCCTCCCTGTACAATGATTCAAAGCAGGTGGTGAGTAATGAGAGCATTGAGCTGAAGCAGTATGAAAAAACTTTCTTGTAATTTTTCTGGTATGCAAAACAACAACAGAAATGACAGCGGCACACCCTGAGTCTAACACTCCCCACTACGAGAATAGTTCATGGACACGAGGACAGAGATGCTTCAAGCTGTTTTTGATAAAATACCCGTTCTTACCTTTTACAGAAGTTTAATTGTGGTTACATTTTAATTTTAGTTATGGGTTTGGCTTCCAACAGAAATGGAAAATTGGAATAAAAATGTTTTATTTATATATCACCAAAGCACAACAGCCGTCACCTTAATACTGTAAGTTAAAGACCCTACAAAAACAGAAAGAAACCCCAACAATCACACAACTCCTTTTGAGCAAGCACTTGGCAACAGTGGGAAGGAAAAACTTTCTTTTAACTGGAAGGCACTTCCAGCAGAACCAGGCTCAGGGAGGAGCAACCATCTGCTAATATTGTTTGGGCATAATGGGAGGAATACAGGACGCACTGTGGAAGACAGGCAGAGAATAATCTTTGTATTCACACGATGTTGTCATTTTGTCTTCGTCTCTTGTACAGCAATGTGTTTTTGCTTGGCGTTTAGTTTAGTTTGAGCCAAGAACCCAGAACAAGTCTTTAGTCAATGAGATCTGTGTGGAACAAGTCAGCGTTCAAAAGGTTTTGGACGGGTAAATATTTGGACTGATAATAAAAGCTTGCGGCTGCTTTGGTCTCCGGATCTTTGGGGGTCTCCGTGGGAAATCTTCTCTGATGCTACATCGTAAACACAAACCTCCCAGAGATCCAACGGCATTTACCTGATGTGTATCTCGCTAAAAATGTAACAACACGACGCAGCCCGCAACTATTGTGACTGGCCTGTTCAGTACCCTTTAGTCCTCTCATCTTCTCAATGTAAGAAAAATAATCACAGCATCAATATCAGGACTCACAAATCAGCAAATTCCTGGAAGGAGATTACTGAAACTGTCAGAATTAATGTGGGGGAATATACAAGAAAGTGGAAACATCTGAGGGAAAAATAACACAGCAGTGATTTTTTTCTATTGGCTGTTACTGCATACAAGCACCAGAACACAACCACGTGGTAATTAACACATAATGCACAAGCAAAAGCATAAATGCCGACAACAATGTGAGCCACTTACATAGGTTGTGTCATAGGCGCTACACAGGCTCGTTGCAGAGGTCTAAATCAGGCTTGAGTGCTGAGATTCACCACAGACCACTTATCACTCATCCACTTGTTGACTGCTATATTGCTCTGATAAGTCACATGATGGCTAGGTGACTTTCAAGGTGCTTATGGCACCACGAATGATGCCACCTGACATTAAGCACTTTGGACTACCCACCATTTTTTCACCTGATCTTGGTAGAAAACATCATAAAGTACTGCAAAGACTTCATCAGAATTAATAAGTACTATGGAAAACTGCACTACTGAGAGAATCTGACTGCACTTACAGTGGACTACTTAGAAAAGTGACATCAGATGGTGTTGATGTGACTCAGTGGTGAAACTACAGTGTAGTCCAATGAGTACAAAAACACATTTTCAATACTTTTCCCATTTTATGTGTTCTTTCCATTGTTTTGTAGAATGGGAACTCTGAGAAACATTAGCAAAGAAATCAAATTGAAATAGCTCTGTTGAGATATTTTGCTCTTCTTGCCATCCACTCATCATTTCCCTCTGAAGAGATGATCCATTTCAACCACTCAACACCCACCACATTTCCATTGGTCCACTGTTTTTGGTGAACTTGCTATGACATGTTTTTCCACTTTGAACAGAACTTTTTTTAATCTCAGATATCTGAGATTCTAGTTGTCAATCAACATCACTGAAATCTGTGGCTGGCCAGTTTGCCATTTGCTGTTTTCTGGGAGGGAAACGTGGAAAACGTGTATGTTTATTCAAATACACGTAAATACTGTTAAAATTACTGGATTTAAAAATGTCTCCATCTCAAAGAAGCACAGTTAAAAAAGACTTTTATCTATCAGTCAAACCATTTCCACCCCTGGCTGGGTGGAGTCGGAGCAGAACCACCCAGAGCTCCATCCGCCCACTACCGAAGGGAAAACCTCTGGGATGGATGGGAGTTTGAAATGAATTCAGTTACAAGTATTATAGTGAGCTATATTTAGGCACTTTTAAGATTACATCTCCCGATGAGGTCTAGGCCTCTCCGCTGCTCCGCTAAATGAATAGCTCTTATTTCAGTTTCAGTTTCAACGCAGTTCATTAGTCGACATCTCTGATCTACTGCTGCTGGGCTCGTCTGCGGATTCCTGACTTACTATCATCATAATCTACAGTTTATTCCCATTTACACTGTGTGCAAATTAGACAGGAATTCTTAATAGCAGCAAGCAAAAAACAATATGGGGCTTAAGGGATTAGACTTATTTAGATAGGTTGTATGAAGGCCTTTGTATGTGAGTCCTAAAATATGTTATGTCTTAAAACAGGGTCAGTTGTAGGGGTGCTGAGTCAACACACCTGAGTTTGTGTGAATGGAGCAATCAACAGCACAGACGTCCTGAAAGACATGCACGCACCTGACAGGCAGACAAAGGGCTTGATTGGCTGTTTATGCAGCTCTGGCGGGATCACTGGGCGGGAGGAAAATCCAACTTCAAAAGTAGAAAGAAACATAAAGAGGATGTCTGGAGATCAAAAGAAGTAGATGAGCCAGAAGGAAAAAAAAGGGAGAAAAGAAAACAAAATGGGAGGATTGGAAAATGCCAAAGGAAAGAAAAGACAAAGGAAACGAAGGACAGATGTAAAATGAAAATGAAGAGGAGAACGATAAACCAAAGGGAAGAAAAGGAAAAAGAGAAAGACAGAAGCAGGAAAACCAAATTTAATAGAAAGAACATAAAAGATAATAAAAAATATTAAATAGGAGACACGGTGAGGACTTGTTAGGGATCGTGCATCACACGGGTAAACACAGAAAAGTTTTAGTTTCTCTCTGCTTTACCTCGGGCTTTGTCAGGTAAGGGTGAATAAACTTAGTGTGAACTAAACCTGATTTGTGTACCTACCCTCTGTCATCCAGTCGAGTAAACAAATGAATGAGCGAACACGACAGTAGCCTCGGTACACCGTCCATCCTCCCTCACTTTTATTGTTTGTTTGAAGTGAGCTTATAAAAGCAGCTTTGTGACTGATGAGCCACAAACACATGGACGTCGGGGCCTCTCGCAGTCATTTTGCAGACATCTGATTTGTCTACAGGTTGTGGTTTAGTTTGCACCACAATGCAAAATATGAGTCAGATAATGATGATCGCTATGAGAGAGCTTCAAAACAAGCCTCTGTTATACACTCAGTATTAAAATGCTTTCAGCAGAATACAAAACAATACTTTGAATGTGTCGTTTTATAGAGTCACGATAAAGGTGAGATCACCTTTTGTGTTACAGGTGTAGGCATGTTTCCATCACTGCAGGGGGCATTTCCTGGAGACTTAAAATTAACCTTAAACCAGGTATTCATTCTTAAATGGAATGATTACATTAACTTGAATTGCCTTTTAGCTCCACAAAGGAGTCAAGCGCTACAATAGGATGTGTGACACACCTGGGATCCTGCTGAAAGTAGTTAAAGTGTGCTTGAATGCAAAAGTAATCCTGCTGTCCGCAGCCTCAGTGCATGAAAGTGTGTGTGCGTGTGTGTGTGTGTGTGCTTTGTAGTCACATAAATCTGTTTACACAGATTAAATGAAGCACTTTTCATAAAGTTAATTATAAAATTTTACTGTAAAGACTTTATAGTTTAAGGTGAAGATCATTTATAAGCTGAAACTTGTGATGGAAATACATGTGTGTGTGTGTGTGTGTGTGTGTGTGTGTGTGTGTGTGTGTGTGTGTGTGTGCGTGTGCGTGCTCATTAGAGTAAATCCCTGTTACTATCGCTGTTTAGGAAACACCAGGAGACAGACATACAAAGGCCTCCTGCAGTCTGACACGCACACACACACACACACACATACACACACACACACACACACACGCAGAGTCGTGCTCTGAACAGTCAGCTGTCAACAGTAGATCCTTAAATAGTCATATTTAACACAAAAATCACCAAAAACAGAGAAGACAGACCCAAAGGATGAAGCTGTATTTGGTGATGGAACGTTGGAGCTCCATCGCCTTACTTAGTGAGGTTTTGTAATCTGCTGAAACTTCAAGGGAGGTTGAAATATGTTGCAGAGGCTTTTTTGTTTTGGTACATATGCAAGATGGATGTGACGACACCATGACATCCATCTTGGATTTGGTTGTGAGTACTGCTTTTATTGAAATTCACTGCCAGAATAAATGAGTAATTTCATGTATTTCACCCAAAACTCTGCTAGTGGGTGAGATATACTAGTACTGGTTCAGAGCAGGACACACCTGCAGCTCTTGTGGGGTGTTCCCAGTCTGCAGTGGGAAGGAACAGTATTGATCGAGTGACACAGTCACAGATGGCCAAGACTCACTGATGCACATGGGGAGCGAAGACAGGCCCGTGTGGTTTGATCCGACAGACAAACACTCGAGAAGTTAATGTTGGTTCTGATAGAACAGTGTCAGAAACACAGTGCAGCACAGTCTGTCATGCATGGGGCTGTGTAGCTACAGACCAGTCGGGGTGCCCATGCTGACCCCTGCCCATGGTTGACAGCACCAACAATGGGCACCTAACCATCAGGATCTGTTGCTAACATGTTGGTGACAGGTAACACAGCACACCTTTAGCGAACTAGTGGAGTTCATGTGGGCCTGTTTTAGCAGCAAATACACACAGACACAGTGTTATATGTTGGTAGACTAATGGGCAGCAACCAGCTGATGTTATTGCCATGCACTTTGGTCTTCACATGTTTGTGGTGTGTTTGGGCTCATTATCTTGTTGCAATTTGAATCCTTCACCACAAAGATGCAAATCAGAGGGTGGAGCGTGTCTGAAGAAATCAGTGCTACCTTTTTATAGACAGGGTGGACTCCATTCACTGCAAGTTTGCATCTCCATAGCTACAACCCCCAAGGCTTAAATACCCCCCCCCCACCTGAATGTTTCTTTAGCAATCCCCTTCTCTTTCTGTTCTGGCATGTCTCAGCCTATCCAAACATTTGATCTTGTATTGTTTCTTTAGTCATGTGTCTGTGATTAGTTCTTTTCTGTCTTTGTCCTTTTTGAGGACCAACTGATCCACTTTTTCTTCGTGGGTTTGTGGACTTCCTTCCTTAGAGGAAGCCCCTCATTGGGACTAATTTTTTGACATGTTAATTTAATTCTTACACCATGTTTTCCACTATCACAATGCTACTAATGACGGTGTTAAGAAGTGCCTTAAACCTCCTTTATCTTTAATCGCCACCAGTAGCTTTTCTGGTTGCAGAAGTAGTCCATAGACTGTGTTGCATTCGATGGGAAAATGTCCCCTTTCACCCCAGAAAACATCTGAACATGAAGTTCATTTAGTAAATTCTTCTAATTCTTGGGTTCAAAAGGAGAACTAGCTAACTTGTGCTCATTGGCAAAAGACATGTTAATCACACGATGTTAGCCAGTGTGTGTGTGCAGTGTCCTCACTCTCCATAAGATCAGCCAAGATGGTGAAAACTGTCATATTAATACCTCATAATGTGCCTGCACAAACCAGTGAGCGTGTCACGGCGGTTAGCTAAAGGAAATACTACTTTATTGATTTTTACACAGGCGCTGAACACTCCTAAATAAGAAAACAGAGATGTAATATCACTTCCACTGTGTTTGTTAGAAAGATTTCCACAATATTCTCAGAAATGGACGTCACCGCAAATTTATTCCAACATCAGACCGTGCAATGCTCAGCGACATAACAAAAAAAACCAAGAGCTAAATCTCAGACACACCTCAATTAGCATGTTACATGTTAAAGTTCATCTCAGTGCAATTAGAAAAAGACTGAACAAATATGGCTTGTTTGTCTGGAACAAATGAATCCACTAAAATTTGACAGTGTGCATGTAAAATTACTGTTGGATTCACAAAATGTGTGCACCGGTCTATGTTGTTCTGTGCATATGCTAATGAATCAGAGTCAATCTAAACCAACATGCTTGCCCAGTCTGCATAAAATCTGCATCCAGCAGAGATCAAACATAAAGTCCATCTGTCTGAGAAGAGAAAATGCAGACACCTTTTCAGTTAGCATTGTTTTCTTTAAGTGCAAGTTTTGTTTTTATTTATTGAATTGTAATTCTGAACCTTTTTTGGCTTATAAAAACTGAAAGGAAACAATAACTCCTCTGTATTACTAAATATTCTAAATGTGAGGCCATCTGTCCAAACGCTAAAGCGTGGCACAAAGTGGGTCATGATATGGAATAAAGATCTCAAGCACAGCAGCGAACAGAAAGGCTGAAAAAAGAAAAGAGTTAAGGTGTTGCAGTGGCCCAGTCAGAAGTCCAGACCTCGGCCTTCAGAGGGTCGTGTTTAAACAAACATCAGGAGATCCTTGTAAAGAAGAGCAAAGTTCCTCCACAACACTGCGAGAGACTGTCAAACCGAAAGAGAGAACTTCATGCTAAAGGTCCCGAGCGCTGAGTGCCGAATCGTCGCTCGTTCTTATTCACAGAGCTACACTGCTGAACCGAGGCCTATGAAACCTTTCTGTTTCACATCACTGTGGATACATACCCACAGATATCTGAAGAAGCGTGACTGGGAGTTTGTACAGAGGAGTTAGCATGGTCAGTACCAGTATTGTTATTCTTCTGTTTGGTTCTAAATCATCTAACCTTCTTATTATTTCTAGGTTAATTTCAGGAAACTAACAGAAAGTAGTGTAGGACTATAAGGTGCTCTCAGATGTTTTGAGCCCTTTTCACACTGTCGATCAGTTTCATCTGTACCAATGTGGGCACAGTCACCGCTCACAGCTTGGGACTTGGCAGCACTGGTTGAAAACCTCCAACCCATTTAATGAGAGAACTTGTCTAAAAATAGATGCAGAGTTACCACAAACTTCTTCACGAGACTGCAGAGTGTTGCTTCCTGTCATCTCCTCAGATGACTGTACTTCTGCTGTTTAACATGTCAACAAGACATTTCGCACCCTATTTAGGACTTTCCAGATTAGACCATCTCTGGGAGCTTTGATCAGTGACGTGTCACCAAATGCCACCGGTTGTTTTGTCAGATTTAACTGGAAATCAGTTTATTGGCCTGACTGTTGGGTTTGTGTATTGATCTCTGCGTAGCTGCACTGTCAAGTGTTGTATTTATTTATTTCATTGATTTGTTAAGGTGCCATTGCATTTCTAAGCTTTTGTTAACAGTTTTTTTACATTTTTAGATACAAAGTAAATGTCACGTGTAGTTAGTCAATTATTTTTTCCTAGTTTTTATTTTAAATTTGTTATTTAACCTTGTGAAACACAGGTGTTTATTTCTATATCTAACAATGCCACTGTTGTTCAAAAGACATGAAAAAAGACATGAAAAACGATATAAATTGGACATTTCAACAAGTAGTATTTCCCTTCAAATCGACTGTCATTTCAGCTTGTTAGGTCATGTGACTAACTCTCTACAGGATCTACAATCTTGTCTTTACAACCGTCAAACTACAGAGCTGCATATTTCAGCCTCAGTCGCACAGGCCTAGAGGCCAGTCAGTGACGCTCTCAACAACCTCGGTCACCAGGAAACAAAAGGATGTGTATTCATTAACTCGAAAAAGTGCCAGAAACTGAGAGCAGGCGAGTGTTTGGGAGTGGGCACCTCCCATGGCAGGGTGGTACAGGTGCTTGTGGCAAACTGCAAGTGACCAATCACAAGGAGGTTTTTGGTGCAGCACCGTATGTGTCTTTATGACAAGCAACCATCTTCAACCACCTGCTTAGTTAGAGAATACAGTTTTTTTCTGATGAACTGAAGGGCCTCACCAAGGCTTGGCATAAGATAAAGGATTACTCTGAACTGTCAATCACACAAAGCTACTTTGATTGCTTTAAATGTATATAATTGCTATATAACATGGAGCTGAACATAAGCATAACAAATGCATGTAATATTTACTTGTTGTGATGTTGTCGGCCTCTCAGTAATTCACCCCAGTTCATCCCAAACTGTGGGTGAATCTGTTACCTCTCCCTCTGAGTGACGCCATTATTGATGACATGTTTCCTGTTCTGTGTCTGTCTGCAGGTTGGTGGATGACCGATGTGTGGTTGAGCCAAATGCTGGAGATTTGGATAACCCTCCAAAGAAATTCAGGGGTAGGAATGACTGTTGTCGTATTGTTGTGTTTTGGATCAGTAATGGCATTTTGGTATTTATTTAATTTGGTATAAGTGTCTGCTGCTCTATTTAAACGATAAACAGATTCATGACGATGGGACCGAGTGATGCAAACCTCCAGTGTGTTGTATGAAATATAAATGGAGTGTGTGCGATGTTAGTCCAGCTGCAATCATCAGAGACCACTGGAGGAGGAGCAGCTGCTCTCTGATGATTTCTCTCTCTTACTTTACCATCTGCTCTCCTTGGCTCTGCGACATTGAGCAGCTGAACCAGTTTATAAGTAGACCACAAACAGTAACTGACAGCAAAAAGTTAAAATCAGGAACAGACAGCGGCTCCAGCGTGTGATGATCAAACTTATGACATTGTTAGTTGCATTTAAACATTTCACACATTTACTCAGCATTACTGGTGGTTTTCAGCATGCTGACAATATAGTCCAAATGGAAAAACACAACCATCTGATACCAAAACAACCAAAACATAACAGCAGAGTATAGCCTTAACAGGTAGACTGAGTGGCTGAAGCTTACTGTGCTGACTGTTTAAACTAAATTTACAAGTAATGAATGTCTTCCTTTATCATAAGTCTTTGCCCTCTTGAACTATGACGCCTCGTGTTCGTTTTGTATTCAAATTTGAAATCTTGATGTTAAGTAGGTCACATTGTTAACAGTTCAATTCCACCATCAGGCCGGGTCTTTCTGTGTGGAGTTTGCGTGGGCTCTCTCCGGGTACTCTGGTTTCCTTTCACACAACAAAGACATGCAGTCAGTGGGGTTGGGTTAATTGGTAACTTTAAATTGCCCATAGGTGTGAATGGTTGTTTCCATGTGTTAGCCCTGCGGCAGACTGCCGACCCGTCCAGGGTGCACCCTGCCCTTCGCCCTATGGTAGCTGGGATAGGCTCCTGCGACCTTGAAAATGATAAACAGCAGAGAACGGATGGATGATTTTAATTTGAATTATTAGATAAAATAAATAAAGCCACTTTCTGAAATATAAACGTTGAAGCTGTTTCTACAAATGTTTTAAACACAATTTTTATATCAACTAAAAAAAAAAAGACAGTAGCCCAGATGTCATCATTGATCCACCAGTTACACACTTAATTAAATACTATATTATTTTCTATGGTTGTGTCCATGTTTAAAGCTTAGTACTCTACATTAAGCTGATTTTTACAACATTTTCATCTTAGTAATGTTACACAGAGCAATTACACACAGGCGAATTGTGTTTGCTGTACAAACACACAGTTGGAACAGCGTGAAAACATACAGGATCTGCTGGAGGAGAGTCAATATTTGCCCATCTTCTGTGCTCTTGCATCATTTTGCTCCAACTGTATTAGTTTTATTGAACGCGGGTCTCTCCAGCATTCTTTTAATGGCTTATTGATCTTGTCTACAATGTAAGTCTGTCTGTCTTCTGTGCACTCCAAAACATATTGACATTTCACTCATTCATCGTGCCCACATGATGAATCCTAACAGCAACGGCGATGTCACCAAGGCGTTGCCAGGCCAGCTGAGACACATAATCTCTCCAACTTGTCCTGGGTCTGCCCCGGGGCCTCCTCCCGGTGGGACATGCTTGGATCACCTCGCCCAGGAGGCATTCTTGTCAGATGCTCGAACCACCTCAACTGGCTTCTTTCGATGTGAAGGAGCAGCGGCTCTATTCTGAGCCCCTCCCGGATGGCCGAACTTCTCCCCCTATCTCTAAGGGAGAGTCCAGCCACCCTTCGGAGGAAGCACATTTCCACCGCTTGTATCCGCGATCTCGTTCTTTCGGTCACTACCCACAGCTCATGACCATAGGTGAGGGTAGGGACGTAGATCGACCGGTAAATTGAGAGCTTCGCTTTTACACTCAGCTCTCTCTTCACCACAACAGACCGGTACAGTGGTCCGCATCACTGCAGCCGCAGGACCAATTTGTCTGTCAATCT
>VOQK01001020.1:5220-16029 GCA_015052645.1 Benitochromis conjunctus | reverse complement strand
TTTTCTTTAATTTTATTTTTTTTTTTATTTTTTTTTAAAGTTCTTTTTTTTTTCCTTTATAATTTTCTGTTGATCTTCACTGCATATGGCAGCACGTCTCTAGTGCCTGCAGCTGCATACAGCCACAGTTTCAGCAGCGCTCTCTGCTGGTACCTCAGTCATACTTCATGCACGAGTTTAGGCTGGCCAGGTTCTTCATGTGGAGGGTGGAAGACATTTGTTCATTCTCCTCTGACATCCAAACACAGCACAGAAATCATTTACTGTTCAAGTAAAGAGTTCAAATGTTTATCGCTAGATAAAGTTCACCACAGGACTTATCAGTGATTGCAAAAGATTTTGTGCAATTCCTAACTGGCAGTGACAGAGGGCACCCAAAGGTGATGGTGTGACTCCTTTTGTCAGCCACTTTGGCCAAGTGGTTACCAAATAAGGCATGATCTTAAATCCAGGAAACTGCTTTTTCTGCCTTCATCATTACACAATCAGAGGAACGTGGGGGGAAAGAAGTGATGTGAGCATTCACGGTGATGTCAACATTTTTCCCTCTCTATTATCACTTGTTTAACATTGCTGAAATAGCTGATTACACATCGGCCAGCTGACCTGTGAGCGTCATTGTGTCTGTTTTTAGCAGCGCGCACTGTAAAAACCTCGGCCCACTTGGCCTCAGAAACCCTTGTCTTTCTCTTTCCTGCTGCCCGTGTCGCCCACACTCTCCCCTGGATAGCGGCATACGGCCACAGCCTCTTCTTTCGCCTCCACTCCCCTCCACTCTTCCCTCACCCACTGACCCACTGGCGGAAAGCGTGGGTGCCATCTGTGGTGGAGAGGCTACTTTTAGCCTCCCAGGCTGCTATTTTCTCTTCACTGATTTTTTTTTTTTTTCTTAAATTTAAACACAAAGCACGGGCTTACTTATGCAATACTTGTCTCCCTCACTGATTCTCTCTCCTATTGCTTCACAAGTCCTGTTTACACAACAGTGCACATGGACCATGGCAGCGCACACTTACAGGAAGAATGGCTGTAAAATTTAGACATGATTAATTCTTTTATGCAATTGAATTTGAGTTTGAAAATTGCCATCAGTCTTGAGGTATGCTGAGCTGATCTTTAATCTTCTACATATCTGGAATAATGATACGATGTCAGAGGTACATTGAGAACACCACCACGTGTCATGTGTTACTTCATGCTGCAACACAATATGACAAAAAGAATTACAAAAGCACATGATGGTCATCATATGACAAAGTGAAGTAATCTCGCTTACTGGGATTTCTGACGACTGTTGGGGAAAAAGAGGGCATGATCTCAGTGACAGGTCAAACCACTGATGCTGACTCTGCAGCTAAAGATAACTGCTGTTAACCACAACTCAGCCTTGTGGCCTCCACCACTGAGCCCATACCTTTTTCATCAAAACACCCCAAAGCTCTGCTGATGACCCTATTCATCAGCATCGTGTCAGATTAGACTAAACTGCTATGCTGCTATAAGTTTTCTGTTTAGTGACCAATAAGGTCTCAGTTTTTAACTTTTGATCCTTAGTTTTAGTCATTAGTTTAGTCTTTTTAATGGTTGTTAATGGTCACTGGCTATATCAAGACTTTATCTATTATGTTTATTTAATAGTTGCAGCATTTTGATCGTTGGGGTTTCTTTCTATGATTGTAGGGTCAACAACAGTTACCTTGAGGCAGCTGAACATTTACAGTTTTCAGTTTACATGTAAGTTTAGATTTATTTAAAAGTGTGAACTATTATCCATATCCTAGGTAACAATTTCCAGTTTTTCATTTAGAATTTTATGTATAGCATATTTTAAGGTTTTATGTATCTGGACATCATTTTACAAAGTCATCTGATCCTTAGCAGATTAAAAAAACTATTTAAGCATAACCTTAGATGAATAATAATGCATGAGATATTACATAGGTTTAGTATTTATTTAACAAAAGCTGAGCTGGAAAAGTGGTTGGAAAACTAAGTACACCCCTGTGTCTCAGTAGTTTGTAGCATTGTCAGCAATGACTTGATGTAATCGTTTTCTGTATGACTTTATTCGTCTCTCACATTGTTGTGGGGGGATTTTGGCTGATTCCTCTTTGCAATGTTGCTTCATTTCATTGAAGTTTGAGGGCACTTGTTTATGCAGAGCTCTCTTAAGGTCATACCACAGCATTTCAGTCAGGCTGAGGTCTAGATCTAGGTCACGTTTGACTCTAGAATACTTTGATATTCAGAGGAGTTTATAGCCGACTCAATGGCTGCAAGGTATCCATGGCTGCAAAATAAGGTCAAATCCTCACCCCTCTGACACCGTGTCGACCGTTGGTGTGAGATGGTTGTGCTGATATATTGTGTTTAGCTTCTCTGTGCGTTATGCCAAATCTCTCCGCTTTGCTGTCATCTGTTCAAATGATATTATTCCATAAGTCTTGTAGTTTATTCAGCTTCAACCAGGAAAACCGAACGTGTTAAAGTATTCTAGAGTCAAAACTTGTTGAGCCTTTTTCTAGTTGTGTTTTGAATTTTAGCAAGTGCTAACTGAGACCTTTAGAGTCTGAGATGAAGCTCTCTGTTTTTTGAAACTTCTCTAACCATTACACAGTGTGACCCTGGGGTAAATGTGTTGGGATCTTTTTATAGCTACAGTTTCATGTCTTTATCAATTTCCAGCTAACAAATACAACTATAAGCCACACTTTTTTTAGAAAAATATAATTTACATTTATGTTAATTTAAATGTACTTGTTTTTCAGTAAGCATTTTCCATCAGATTCAAAACTCATTACTGAATTTGCTTTTACATATTAGCCGACGTTAAATTGCTTATGCGTTCTTTTAACACGCAGTTAGCTGTTAGCTGACAATGCCAATAATAACTCCAGTTAATAATTCTCATCTTATCTTATAGCTAATTCTATCTGTCTATCCTTCTTCTTTTATCAATAAAATCAACTACATTTTGCCGTTAGTCCTAGTTTGAACAAGATATTTCAACAGTATTACTTATTATTATCATATTCTCTATTTAAATCATGCCTCTATCCATACCCTTCAATATACCCTGGTTAGAAATCAGTGAGGAAGGAGACATTTCTCCTCTCTTGCTCTGATGTTAATGTTAAAATGATAGTTCTCTAAATTGTTCAGTTCCTTTTACTTTTATTTAAGCATTGAAACTGAATGTTTGCATACAGTGAGACCTCCTTAGGAAGATCTCTGCAGGGTTTTGGGGATTTATACGCACATGTGCAACCTTTTCCACACAGTGTTGGCTAAGGAAAGGTCACCATGCTGACCTTTAAAAACCATTTCCCTGTGCAGCATGCTTCTATTTAAGTTTTATTCCAGTTATTATCGTCTTTTCTTTTTCTAGTGAAGCTGGAAAATACTGAATAGCTTTCTGGGAACACAGCCTTTATTTATGTTCCAGCAGTCAAATGAATGTGCACTCGTGTGTGTGTTCCACTCAACAGGTCATGGTGGCCTGAAAGGGCACATTTGATTTTTGCTTGTTGGTGTCTCTGTCGCTGGATATGCATGGTACATTATATTTATTGGAACAAATTATTTTACCCGTGGTGATAAATTCAACAACAACCCCATTCAGTCATTTATTTGCTGAGTGTACTGTGAAATGCTGCAGTTTCCACAGAATGTCAGTGAAAACAGCTTTTTTAGTATCTCATTAGCTGCAAGAGGTTGTTTGATTTGTGACTGTCAGATTTGCAATGTAACTACAGCACTGTGCAACAGTTTCTTCATTTCATATATTTTGGTAGGAAAATGGGAACTAGACACTGGAATATATTGAGACATCTGCAAATGTACACGGGAAAAACAACATAAAGGGGAAAAAGCGGAGTTTGTACGGTTCTAACAAGCTTGTTAGTCAATATTTGGTATGATCGCGTTCATTCTTTAACACAACCTGAACTCTCTTTGGCAGATTTCTTGTAATTTCTTTAAGTCGTCTTCAGGAATAGTTCTCCAGGCTTCTTGAAGGGTATTCAAAGCTCTTCTTTGGATGTTGGCCGCCTTTTATTCTCTTGTCTGCCAAGATGATTCCACAATGCCTCAGTAATGTTGAGGTCTGCACTCCATGGAGGCCAACGACACATTCTTCTATCCAGGTATGCTTTTACTGCATTGCACTGTAAAAACTCTAAATCTTACCAAGTACATTTGTCTTATTTCTAGTCAAAATAATTTCATCACACTTAAAATAAGACACAATCAGCTACAGAGTAACATTTCAGTGAGATATAGGAACTTGATTTTAGACAGTGAATCTTGAAACTGGAGAATTTTCATTTGTTCCATTGGCAGATTTTTTGCACTTAATAGAAGATATTTTTGCTTGAAATAAGTGGAAAAATCTGCAATAATTTTTCTGATTTCCTAATTTGATTAATTTTGACAAGATCTCCAACACCACTGGCTGAAATTTAGCCCCAAACCATGACAGAGCCTCCACCTTGTTTTATAAATGCACACAGACTGTTGTATTGCTCCCCTTGTTTCCTACTTACACATTGCCACCGATTTGAGCCCAGCTAATGTGTGATTTGGCATTTCTCAGCATTTCCCCTGTTTTCCTTCCTTAAGAATGCCTTCTTGACAGCCACCCTTTCACTGTGACCATTCCTGGTAGAAAGGTTACTGACATTTCAGTGATCCAGAAACATTTCACTGATGTTTCTGGATCTGTTTTTCCAGGCCTTATACGTTTCTTCAGTTTCCTCACTTTTGTTAAGGACACAGTGCACACCATGCACAAACCTTGGAACAAACTATAAGGAAATGAGGTGTGGCTCAGGACTTTAGCACAGCAGCATATTTATCAATTTTACTTTTTTTAATAGTAACAACAGTGCTCATCTGCTCTTGTTGCCACCTAACCTTGGCTCAGGTCAGTCTGAAGACAAACAGGCCTCGAGAGGTTTGCTTGCTTTCTTTTTTTCTATACTAAGTGACCCAGCATTTCCATTTCCATTTTGAAAACAGTGACAAAGTCCATGTCAGGTGGTAGTGGGGGTGGCAGTTGCACAAACAATCCTGACTAAGGAGGAGTTGCCTCATCATAGCTGTGCACCAGGAAACTTCTATTATGCATATGTACACTTTTACTACATTACAGCTTAATTTACAATCTCAATCTGGAGCGCTGACATGTTCACCGTCTGTCGCTCATACTATCAGAGCACAGAACAAATGCCATGCTAATTCATTTCATGATTATAGTAGGCCAAGAAAAACAATACAGATGCTTACAGTATATATATCTTTACTAGCTTAGAAAAAGATAAAAAACAAACAAAAAAACCCTTGTGAACCTCACTTGCACATTTGGCATTTTCTTCCAAGTTTAGCCGTCTTTGAGGTGCAAATCTTCTTAAAATATCTCCGTAATATACCGTGGATTTGGTTTCAAATGGACTCTTTCACCCTTACTCTTTATTTACAAGACTGCTGCATATTGCTGAACTTAAAATGACAAGCTTGCGTGAACAAATTTTGCAGTAATAGTGACAATGAACATACTGGATGAAATTTTAAACAAACTGATTGTGTTTAATCTGGGAGTGTTGGCTTATTCTACTTGGATTTTTTTCTTAACAGTTATTTTTGCTGAATGTAGTTTTATTAGTGAAGAACACTGAAAATACATCAGTTCACCAACAAGAGAGGGCAGCAGAGTGTTTCGGTGCAGTCGCTGAGCTCCTCTTTTATGCGTCCTTGTTTTGCAGGAAGCAGAGCTGATTTAATGAGAGCAGTAGGAAGCGCAGCGGGCTGCAGCGGCCCTCGTCACTGGCCTGGTATGGAAGCACTGCTCTTAGATGACGAATGACGCCGGGCCGGCCGCGGCCAAGATGAACAAAGGTGGGGGGGGCCTCGGGGTGCTACTTCCTCCATCGCTCTCTTGGCAGTGGCATAATTTGCTGAGGTTGCCTAGCGACCGGAAGCATGGAAACAGAAGGTGTCACTTGTTACCTCAGAGCTGGATTTAGCCAAATTGTAAAATAGCCATCCATAGATCATGAGGGGGATGGAGTTACTAAAGATAAGCAGGAGAAGGCAGCAGGATCAGAAAATAGACAGAGGTCAGTGCGAGGTCCACTGATGCATCACTCTACACTGCTGCACTGGAGACACTTAAAGCAGCATTTAATTGAATCTGAAAAGAAGGCAGTGGACAAACGTAAAGTCCATATGACAAACTTAAAAAACAAAAAAGGTGATACATGTACATGTAAAAGTAGAGAGTAATATGCGAGTGTATTGTTTTTGAAAATGCCATAAAATTACATTACCAATATCTTAAACATTTGAGACAATAGTGAAACAAATATATAATTGTTAAATTTAACAGTCCTAAAAGCCACTGCATTTTTAAGACTTAACTCTAGTTTTACGGAACGTATGACTATATTTAGAAGGGGAGAAGTGCTGTGTGTTAACTACTGGCTACTTGATTAGCATGTTAACGGTTTAGATACCTGCTAATTATTGTGGAAAAAAAACTTAAATCACAAATTTTGTTAAACAGAACTGAAGCTCTAACTTCTTTGCCAAGCTGTTGGTGCATTTAACTGCACATAAACCCACATTACTGCTCAGATCATTTACTAACATCAAAAACATAGTGAGAGGCATAGTTCCCAGGAACCAGTTCCCAGTAGTTCAGTTCCTCAGAATTGTTATTTTTCTTTGCATTTCAATCCCACTTATCAGTTCCACTTGCTTGAGGAGGAAAATAGTGGCACAGTCTACAGCACCTTCAGCAACTGCACAAAGTGCTAAAGCTAAGCTAGCCAAGAACCCAGAGTGATGTTAAAGCTGAGTGAATGCCAACTCCAGCCCCACAGCCACACCCTGAACTTCAACAGGTAACAATCTGGTGAGCACTCCACCCTCTGTTTCTACCTGCTCAAGTAGAATCACTATGGCGATTGCTTTTAATTCTCTTTGTGCTGGTTTTTACTTTTGCTTTGTGCTTTAGGCTTTGTGTTCATACCTAAATACTATGTGTCCTCCTTAGGATAGGGATTTGTGTTGGTGTGTGGGGCTGTAGCCTCATGTTTATAATGCTAAATGGTTATTATGAGACGGTAAAATATCAGATCTCTTTAAAGAGAAACATGAAAGTAATATAACGAGTAGTATAATGAATTAACGTACTACATTAACTTTAAGTAAAGTGTTTTGTGTAATATGTGGATCTTTTTTTTTGAGTAACGACTCCAACACTGATCATAACAAAGAGTGGAAATACCCCCAACATGCACAAACATTTCACCCACAGCATGCAATTAATTTGCACGAATATAATGTTTTTGATGTGGTGCTTAGCAACAATTGTGACTCTTAAAGCAGAGCCAGTGAGAAGATTGACACATACAGTCACCTAAAGTAGCCACATGGTAGCCACATACTTATCTATCAACTAACATTACACAGTGTTACGCAATGTAATGCTACATAACATTCTGTTAGTTAATTATTTCATTTGAGTGAAATAAAATTAAGTAAAAGTACTTGTTAATTAGCATTTTGCCTTGAAAAAAATGATTTTTGTTACAGCGTCAGTCCAAATATATACATGTGGCTACATCACTGGGTAGATAAGCCTCCTAATGCATGTTTGTCTATGGCAGCGTCCGTGAATTTCCAAAGGATATTCAGCCAATCCCGAATAACATGGGAGACTTGATTACTTTCTATAATGTCATGCTAAAAATACAGATATTAAAATATTACAGTTCTGTGGGTTTTCTTTTTTGTGATGTTCTGCTTCAAAAGCTCACCGTGAAATATAAAAACTGTCCTGTGAAGGTCTGACTTGAAATGAGGAATGCAGACAAGTCAACAAGTCTCTCTAGCTCCATAAATCAGAAGTCTTAACTTCTTAACAAAAACAGACATCTTTGAAAAACTGTGCAGATTCTGCATTTTTCTGTATCTGCAACTTGGGTATATACAGAAGTTAGAAGTTATTTAACCCTCAATAATGTAAATTTTATGTTTTTTGTTTTTCTTTTATGGTTTTCTTTATTTTCTCAAAATACATCTGCATTAGTTAAATTTATTGCCAGAACAGTCACAGTAATCCTTTTAAACTGACTTAATATTAAGACATGGCAAATTAAACATGTTTGTAAAATGTTTGAGTAAAATATTGCAAACACGGCCTCCCACCAGGGGAGTGTTATTTGCTGTTGCTATGTTTTGGCATTTCTTTCATTGCAACATCTGAAAACAAGACGAAGTTGGTATTTTATTCAGGATTGAGTCAAAGCCCACAGTCAGAACCTCTGTGAAAGATGGTGGCATCTTATATGTGTAAACACCAAGCAGCAGCCTCTGGACAAAGACAGCATAAAAAGTGGTCGTACTTTCTGGAAATGGACCCTTAAACTTGGATTATAATAGCCATCAGGGGAAAACCACCTGACTTGACCTCCGTAAACACTTTCCTGATGGGTTTATGGGCTTCGTTGTTGAGTTGCTGATTTCAGTTTGTTTAAGTTTTTTTCTACATTTTTGAAAAGGATTTTCAAGATTATTCATGGCATGCTCCATGGTATGCTAGCTACTTACATGGATTAGCAGTTAGAGTCAGTTAGAGAGGGGTGGCTCAAAAGTAAAGTGACAAAAACTGGAGTTCTTCTAATGACCACTAGAGGCTGACTACAGAAGTGGGTCAAATCCCACAGAGTCTCGCGTAAACAGACCCAACCTTACAGCAGCAATAAAAATGTTTACAGCCAGGAACTGTTTGGGATTTTTTTTTTTTTATTTATCATACATCCATCTAAATCCTGGATTTAGGGAGGCAGATTGCAAGGTGTACCCGCCATCAATACCTTCTGGGGTATTTTTAATGGAATTAGTATAACTTGCTAGGCAATTAATTGTGCTAAAAAAAAAAAGTAATCCAAGAATTCCACAGCTGGAGGATGAGGGAGATCACGACAACCTACAGAAGGAAATACAGACAATAAATACAAAAATGGGAGCCAGGGCAGAGAGGAAACACTTGGGGAACATGGCTGACCATAGTCTGACTGACGAGAAGAGGGAAGCAGAACCAAACACACACAGGAAAAGAGACTATCACATTAAAACAGGAAACAGAGAAACACATACACTGAAACTGATACTGACTAAATACCAAGGATGAGAGCTAGAGAGCGAAGGACACATGACTGAATGGGGGGGGGTCTGTATGGCCAGACTGTGTATTAGTTCCACCACCTTGTCCTAATATTGTAACTTTTGGCTCTTAAAAAGCAACATGGCAGTATCCAAAATGCTAAATTTAAAGCTTCAAATTGTAGTGTCCAAAACTAATGGGTGGCATCATTCTATCTTTTATATACAGTCTATGGACACACACATTTTTTTTAGCCCTCTATTTGCAGCTCCACATGTGTTTTGGCAATTACATTGCATTACAGTGTGAACTAACCAGACACCACAGCTAAAATTTTATTATTTTAAACAGTCACTTTATTTAAAGATAACTTGTTCTCATAATGATTTCTCAGCAACATGTCACTTAAGGCCTGTCCTCCTAAATTCTGATTTCTTGTTTCCGACCAGTCCTCTCTCATTGTCATCCTTTTCCGCTTGTTTCCGCTCATCTCTCCTTATCGCCCGTTATTAGGCTCTCATCTCCTCATCTCTGCATTTTCTCACTAATCCACGTCTCATTCCTCCCTCCAAAAACCACTCGTTCCCTCTCTCCCTTCCTGTTCCTCCCTGTTATTTACTTTTTTCTCTATCGATCACCGTCACTTTCTCTCAGGCTTTCACTCACTTTTGTTCAAAAGCTTTCCCTTCTCTCCCCTCCCCTCTCCTCTACCATATACCTCCATCTCTGCCTCCATCTCTGGTGCGTGCACAGCGGATGGCGGCGGCCCACTCAGTCCTCTCAGGGAGCAGAAGGTTTGTCCACTCCCACTCAGGCTTTGCGTCATGGAACACAGAGAAATAGAGACAGAGGAGAGAGAACAGATGGGAGGAGGACACACTGGCTGCCTGTTTTATAACATTACTCCTGACAACACTGTGGTCATCAGTACGACTATGTAAAGTACCAGGCTATTGTAGACTCATCAAGCACGCCTATATATAGCAGAAAGCCGAATATAGAGGGGCAGGAAATTACATGTTTGGTGTGAAAAGGAAATGTTGTACAACACTTTTTATTCATAAACATATAAATTCAATTAATCCCAAATCTTATTTTAATAAATCTAAACAAGCATCAGGATTTTCTTTTTGTTGGCCTCACTTTTCAGACCATTAACTCACCCTTTAAAGACCTGTTGCCTGTGTGGAAATCCAATCTGATGGCTCCATTATCAAGAGATTGGTGTAACCATAGCGACCTGATGCACATCAGTGCATGACATCATACCTGACACAATCGTTCCCATTTACGCAAGTGGAAAGACAATTCAGATCCTTCTGCTGTTTTTGTTTTTGCCTGTTCCTGTTCCTGCTTCTGACTTGAAACCAGCATTGCATAAGATGCCGTCTGCAAAGTGACAATTAAAAAAAAGAGAGAGCGATTTTACAGTTATAAATGACACAGAGAATACTAATAATACAGAAAATGCAAATGTTGTTTACTGGATTTGCACAAGAACAAAACAAAAATGAGATTTGGGTAAACAAGAGATTAGATCTTCTCACTGCATAGCTGAACACGAACAGTCAAATCTGGGTCACACTGAAAGCAAAAATCCACCCTGGGATACATTTCCCACATTTTTTCCCAATGATTTT
>VOQK01001016.1:0-11321 GCA_015052645.1 Benitochromis conjunctus | reverse complement strand
TTATGTGCTCACAAGCTGAAAACAACTCAGCACAGCTAGAAGTACCACCCGTTCTATTCCCTGCATCTTCCTCCTTTTTATCCAACATTCAGTCTCTGCATCAATTCAACAACGAACAATTCAGTCAGAGATGGGTGTGCACTAGTAGATGGTAGTGCAGTGTCAAACTCAAGCTCACCTATATGAAACTGAGTCACCCATTAATCTTTTGTAATGTGAAAGAGTTCAGGATAAACTGGAATATGTGGGACCAGTGACAGGTGGGGTTTTCCTAGATGCTTAAAGTGGAAGTGATGTAGCAACACTAGTGTAGTGTCGCAAATGTAGCCGATCTTTGCAATTTACGTACGATCCGAATGAGCGAGAACGGGATGAAAGAATGAAGGCAGAGCTCGGCAGTTCTTTGGAGACACAGTTTTCAAACTCAGAACTGAACAAACAATTCTCCTTTAGACACATTCCTTAAAAGTTTAAACACTCTCTAAACATAAATGAATACAAACACAAAACATGTTAAATATAATGTTGAATGTGCTTATTGAATAGAGTTTAGGACAGGGAAGACAAAAGACTGCAACAGCTATGTAATGCCAAGAAGAAATTCATTATAAAACACTCTCTGGTTTGAAGAAAGGAAAAATGAAGTGGTGAAGAATGGAGTGAACTGGAGTGTTTCTCAGAAAACAAGGGGTTTTGTGTATTTTGTGTTATTCCATACTTACATTAAGGGAAACAGCAGATTTGACAGTCTTTATAGGCCGTATGTGTGAATAAACAGTAATCGCTGGATGCATGTGCGATGCCCTCAAACAGGCTTCACAACTGTAAGTGACAGCCACAGAGGTTACATACAGTGTGCGCTCCCAGTTTGGTACCACACAAGCTGTATCAGCAGAATATGACAGGGTTTGGCTCTCATTTCCTTTCCAGTGTTGTGGTAGAGGAAACCAATGTGCTCAGTACAAATGTAATTATTGCAAATTAAACATGGCACGGATGTACACGACCTGTTGGAATACAATCAGACACACATCCACAAACAGACAGTAATCGACACAACGTGTGTTAATCTGATTTTCCTATTTATTTAAATAACAACGCACATTCAAAGGACAACCTGTTACTATTCTCTACTTTGTGTGACACCCCCATTATTCCTTATGCAATATTTTATCACAAAGTGTTGCACGAATGAGTGTAAAATAGAGGATTTCAAAATGGAAACGCAACTCGAAAGAAATAAAATCCAACACAAAACAAAATCCACATCAAGCCCTCATAAAGAGCAACATAGATTTACATACAAATTAGTCAAATATCACTGCAGGGTATACAACTGCATACATATTTCATTTAATCTGCCACGGCTACTTGTACAGTAACCCAGCAGCTGCTCCAAGACTCTCAGTGAGCAATATTCACCAAATATATTATTAGTTTTCTTATTTCAAAGTTATCACAGTTCTCAGGATGATGTCTGCGTGTGTCTATATGCATATGCTCAGTTTCAAAGGTCAAATCCCTGATGATTCATCATGGGGGAACAAAACAAAAAGTTTTTTGATCACGGTGACATTTATCTTTGCTGCCCACCTATTAAATTCCTTCACTCTCCACTTCCTATATTACAAGAGCTACAACTGCAAGGCTGTAATTCTACTTCCTTCTGAGTTTGACATTTCTAGCTTCCCGAGGGAGAGCTTGAATTAGTCCGTCTTAGCTCCATGCCTTTAGGTGGACACCTGTGATAGCTGACACTCTGAATATTAATGAGCATGGCGCACATATTGCAGAAGTGTCATTCTGAATTTGTGTTTTCAGTGTTTTCAGAGAACAGTAGTGAAGAAGAGCTGATCAAACACGACTTAACGTTTAACCTAACTTGTAGCCACTGTGACGCTGTGAACCATCCGTACGGTTTGTCCAATTCAATGTCCAGGTCTTCATTTAGTGCTTGGGTGATTATTGACCTTTTGTCTGATTTGATTGTTTGAAAAAAGGAAAACAACGACCGTACCATGTGTGTTTTTGAAAGCTTGTCTTCTGGCTTCTGCCCCACCTGAAGGAGGACTGTAGAAAAGGAGAATACAGAAAAATATGCTGAGATAGAAAAACAACCTGTCTTAGATAATAATGCACATTCTGGCAATGCTGCGACACGCATCGCAATGATCATTATTTATTTATCATGGGTTGTGGAGCTAATGTTACTCTCCTGAAAATGCACTATGTAGTATGTGTGGGTGTAAGGAGAAGAATCCACACTATTCAGCTGCTTACCAAAGTTTAAACTCTAACACTAATCTGATGCTCGGCTTCATTCAGTTAAATCAATCACTTATTTGTTTTCTTTAAATTCCATCAGATTGAATTTGTGGCTCTGACAGATGGCTAACATATTCATTTTAATTATGTTTACTGTGTTTTGTTTTCAGTGAGACCAGTTAATCATTCAAAGTTAATCAAGATGTCCTCCTGTGAAATACAATCAGAGTCAGATATCCAACACAACACGTATTACTACCAAGTACAACCAAGTCGCAGGTTACGTGACATCATTTTTAACCACCCTTAAAATTAAATGTTTACTGTATATTTGAAACATCAGTTCATAAACCCCTCCAGCGAGTCCCACGGTCCTTTACTGCGATGCCTTTAAAAAGATAATTAGGTGTTTACATTTACATATGGAGTAATCAGTTACGTTTATGAGTTTAGCTCATTCTCAGCAGACTTTGAAAAAATGTTTTTTCCTTCTCTTTTGTTCTTCTGGTCAGTTTTGCTGGCTTTCTTTCCCCTGACAGGACTGAATCAAATGAATCATCTAAAAACACATAATGACATTAAAAGAAAATTCTTAGCAAAGACAGCACTCCCTGTCGGTCTGTTAAACACAGAAGAATCCATTTGAAAGAGATGTTGTATGCTCAAACCCAACACAGCATCCAAAGGTGCACACTGTGTGTGTGTGTGTGTTTTTTAAAAGATTTTGCTAACAATTGCTTATATTTTGTATTACAGGTTTTTAAATAGACATAAGCGCTACACTGCTTGGTTCCAGTTTCCGTCCTCTTGTCTGCTTCTTCAAAGTGAGGCTGTGGAGGCTGCATCCTACTGTAGGTCAGACACTGACACTGCAGCATCACAGGACCACACCACAAAGCAAAGAGACCACTTTAAGAACCCTTTTTTCACTTTCCCATTAATGGTTTCACATTCAAAAGACTAGTGTTTCACTGCCCACACCCAACTATTACATAGATGCCTGCATTATTGGACCACCTCTGTATGACTCTACAGTATGAACACACCTTATCTATAATTTTACAAGATGTTATTTTGGAAAAATTGTAAAGGCTGCTGTAATTATTTTAGACCTTTGATGCTTTGCAGGTAACCCTTAATCAGTAACAGTTTTTTTGAGAAGCGCTTCTTCCTCGATGCACATTAGTTCTGTTTGAGGTGCTCTTTGGAAGTGGTACAAACGGGCTAAATCAACAAAGAACTCAGGGGCACGCTCTCATTAAAAAGAAAATTTACAATATCTTCATTCTCATGGAGGAGTCATTTTAAAACCCCAATACTTCGATGCGGTTTGGCACACAGGCCTTTTATCAAAAAGTTACTAAAGATTTACTGTAAGAATCACAGGATAATTTACAGCGCTGTAAAATTATGCTGTTCAGTACCATCAGCAGTCTGACAACACAGGTCAGCTAAATCTGATTAACGAGACGGGGGAAGCAAAGCTGAGCACAATGCACATGAGACAAGAGGCCATCAAAACAAAACAGGAAGCAAACACTGAGACAGAGACAGACACGCAAGCGTGACATAGACAAGAAGTAAATACACATGAAGACATGACTGACTAAACACAGGAGACCTAACAGAAATACACACTAGGCACAGGGAACATAGGACAGGAAAACAACCTCCAAGAATAACCACAAATGATGACGATGAATACCGAACGAAAGCACAGCCTAAGCAAAGTAATGTTAGATAAAGTCCAAACTAAAAAACTACAACAAACCAAGTCAAACAGAGAATATTAAAGAGAAAACTGAAACCACTGGGTCCAAAACCCACAATCATGACTATTAGATTAGATTATCTATGAATGCTTTTTCATGTTGGAGGTTTGGAATAACATTACCTAATGCAGTATGCCTTTGTCTGCTTCACAGTCACACAGTGTTATTACTGAACTGGGAATAAAGCTCTTAATCAGTAATTATCATCTGCAATCGAGCAGATTGCAGACTGTTTTGTAATTGAATACTGGTGATTAATAGTAGAGTGTTGCACAGATGATTGGATTTGCTACCGTTGCTACTGTCTGCCTGTTGGGGGTTGATGGTTGAGGGCCTGGGGTCTTTGTGTGTTTTGATCTTACCTGTTGTTTCTCCTCTGGATTTCCTTCTGCAGCACGTGGACTGCTGTCCTCCTTCTCCTCTTGTACAGTTCACTATTCATGCACTACATAGCTGTCTCCTCCTGACTGTCTCATTCTACCTCAGATGCTGTGGATGTGGTTGAAAGTCTGGCGATAATCACACTGGTTGAACTGTTCTGCTTTAACACATGTTCTCAGGCTTTCAGGTACTCTGGGTTTTTTTATCACCGAGTTTTTGAAAACATTATTCAATCTGTTCATTGAGTAAAAATTGAGCTGCAGAGTGACTTAGCATTATCCACTTACAAGAGTAGTTTGATATTGAACAATGTCACCCTAGATACATCACTTTTAAAAACAACCTGACCAGTCAGCTATCCCACATGGTGATCGAACTGAAAAATGTTTACCCAGAATAAACTTATTAAAAGATTTTCAAGTAAATTATCAATAAAATAGATGTAACGTGCTGAGTACTAAGACATGTTTCTATTTCTCTATGTGATGCAGTGCTTGTTGCAGTTATTGAAACTACACTATAATGTGACAGTGAGGCTGGGAGCTTCGTAAAGTCCTGAGTGATTCTTTTCAGGGATTTGGTTGGCTGTTTCTCTGCAGCCAAAAGCCAATAGCAGCCCATGATCATATTTGATTTAGTGTGCAGTCAAAGGTGAAGCTTTTCATTGCCTTATCCTTTGTCAGTGTGTGTGAGTATGCATTTGTGTGAGAACGTATGAACGAGAATTGTGTAAAATCAGTCTGTTGTGTATTTGTTTAAAGATAAGCTGTAACCTGACAAACAAATGTCATTTTAAATATAAGGACTTGTTGTTATAGGTGGAGGAAGATCTTTTGCAGTCAGTGACTGCCCGACGTGTTCCTTCGTTGAGATGTTGTGCCACAGTTTTACTGCAGCCGCCTTCGTTTGCTGCTTTTTTGTGGATTCTGTTCTGTTGGGCTGAGACTGAGACTAACTCAGGCACTGAAGAATATCCCATGTATTTGCCTGAAAATCATTGTTTTTGTAGTATGCTCTGGAATATTATCCATTAGCTGTAGAGTACATTTTTCTGACTCAGAGCAGAGAAAACAGCCCTGTACACTTCACAGTTCATCCTGCTTTTTCTATCAGCAGTCACATCATCAATAATCACGAGCAACTCTGTTCCACTGGCAGCCAAACATGCCCACGATCATGAGCCGTTTCTCTCCTTCTCCATGCTTTTCTCTTTTAATCATTCTGGTACAAGTTAATCGTGGTTCAAAACTGTGCCTTTTACATGTTTAGAGGTCTAATGAGGACTCCCTGTTCTTTTGTGTCATCTCTTGACTTTGGCAGTAACATGCGTAGCTCCCTGAGAGTGCTCTAGACTTGGATAGATGCTGTGAGGACATAACTAAAAGAAGACCACTTCTATCTCTTTAATCGTCTTATATCGTCTTTCAGGCCTTTCAGTGTTTCTAAGCTGGCCGGCGCTGTCCTTGTTTTTAAGAACGTCTCCATATTGCTGATTTGACGACCCTGCCCATGTGGAGAAACATAATTTCCTTATATATTTTATAGTTTCACTTTTGTTTTCTTCATCTTTTTATGTTACGTAGGTGAGAGTATTAGTAGTCAGCAAGTGTAAAAATCTTTCAGATATAATTTACATAAAGAACTGCTTCAAGTCGCCACACTGGGTTGATTTGAACATGAGTGTATTCATGTTCAGCAGAACGTTGCTTATTCAGACCCAGCTTACAGAGACAGAAACCAAGTGCTGAATGGAAGAAGGAGGCAGAATAAAGATACACACCCCCAACACGTTTCAGTGTTCATACAGTAGCCTTACGTTTAGGCTTTGCTGGCATTTAATGCTGGTTATATGACAATATCAGTTTCCATAATAAGGTACCAACCAAAAGAGTTCTTTTTTTTAACAACACCAGTTGCTAAATATCTGCGTTTGGGACAATTTGAGGTATTACTTTTTCAGATCATTGTCATATCGTATAGGTTAAGATCACTGTGACCTTACATCAAATGCTTTTTGGCTGTACCTCGGGAATCGATACTCTAATTGCGAATGCTTTCTTAGCCACTGATCAACGACATCGTCCTGAAACAAAGCGGGCAGATTGTGACCTCACGCCACATTTAATCAAATACTGACCCACTGGGGAGTCTTCCTCCAGCCCCAGTCAGGTTTAGAAAGAGAAAAGAGTAGCTTGTCTGCTGTTTGTGTGTGTTTGTCGTCTCCACCATGGTTTGTGTGGTTTTAAGAAAATGTACAGGGCATGGAGAAGAAAATGCGTGTCTCAAGTCAGCAGGAACAGTCTGCTCATGAATAAAGATAGCAACAAGAAAATTATAGTGTTTGGTTTATTAAAAAACAAGGAACAAAGAAATGAATGGCAGCTGCAGGGAGTCTTCAGGTTTCATTGTATTCCCTTCAGGCTTTTGTGTTAAAAGAGCGTGTTTGAGAAGGAGGGAAAAGACAGGAGAAAATGTTAGACACATCTACATAACGACGCTTTGCTAGGAAACCTGTCTTTGAATATGAGCTGTGTATTCACTAATTTAAGTTTACATTGCACTCACAAGATGTTATCCATCCCTGTCACAATTTGATTTTTGTTTAATGTCATCTCGTGCTCTTTGTTGTATTTGAGATGTGTAATGAGTGAAGTTAAGCATTAAGCGTTTACTCATGCTGCAGTACACCACTATGTGATATGCATGTGTGTAGACCAGGTGAGCTGCTCGTGGGAAGTAAACTTAAGTCACTGTGCAGGCACAAAGTGAGGCAGAACAGCGTGTGACGATCAGGCTGAAAGCAGGTGCTATTCCTGCAGTCTCTGTGCATTAGCGTGTAGACGAGAGGAGGCCGTATCCACCCACCACCATCCACCTGTGGTGCCCTGCAATAATTACTAAAACACACCAACTTACATACTACACTAATACAGTATTTGCTTAGTGTCAGTGGTGCTGGCAGGACTCTGTTTCACAGCAGCCACACGGATGCTCATTCTGTGTCTCCCTATAATCAAATTCTAGCAAAACAGCATCAGCTCCAATATCGTGATGAACTTCTGTCAGTCCTGTGAGATATGTATTCAAGCACCATAAACAGCTGACGGAGCTCAGCGGTGACAGCAGATATGGCCCAGTGTCACTGAGAGCAGACAGCTCGAGCACAACATCAGAACAATAGCAGCACTTACTTTCACTGACTCTCAGCACAACCTTCACTACGTAGAGTAACTCGATCTGTTTCAAAAGCCTAAAAACATCAAAAAGCTGCATTCCTTAGCTGTTTTGTCTGCCTGCCAGCACACAGAACAAAATCCAATATTACCAAAAATGCTGACCACACACTGACCTGCGTCCACTGACAATAACACCAGTAATCAGCTTGTGTTGCTAATTTCGCTTAGATCCACTGACCTCTCCCCTTTACCATTAACAGAACCATCAAGGATACTAGAAGTGATGCTAATAATATATACTAATAGCGCCACATCACTAAAATAGCTTTATTACACTAGCTTATATTTTAAGCGGACTGCAATTACAGGCCTTAATGTTGTATTTGATGAATTATTAACTTTTCTGTATTGCAGTGTCTTCTTGCAGTAACATATCAGTTTCCAAACACACGTGTTAACAAGAGTGACGGAGCATGTGAAAGGCATTCGGTACTATAAATAGCCTTTTTACACTTAATAGAGTCGGTCTGACAAGGTTGCTTGTCAAGTATTCTCTTTCCACATTTCCTGTGGAATCTGTGAGCTAGAATTAGGCGGGCAGTATGGCAAAGTTATCAGATGCTATTTCACGTAGGATCTGCTCAGGATTTCAGAATTACTTGCTGGAAATACTGACAGGAAAAATTGTGGGTTCGCATCACTTGTAGCTAGAACTAGTGTCATATTATAATTAACATAATTACATAACATAAATAATATAACATAAATAATCTACTAACTAGGTCATGGTAATTTGACAGTAGGATAAATTCAATAGGATAGAATAAAAAATTAAGACACACTAAATTACATCTAAATACATCCCTAGCATTAAAGATGTATCACTATTTAGTTTGTTCATTGATTTATGTTTTTTGACATTTCTGATTGTCAAACAAATTTTAATATTACACAAAGAGTAAACACAAAATGCAGTTTTTGAATGATGATTTATTAATGGATGAAAGTTTCTAAACCTACCTGGGCTCTGTGTGAAAAAGTAATTATGCTCTAAACCTAAGTAATAACTGGTTGTGTCACCCTGAGTTATTCAGAGGTGGACTTGCTTGTGTATTGCCGTGCTGCAACAGCCCGAGTGTGTTTGAGTTTCAGGGTAAGAATTGATGGTCATGCATTTTCCTTCAGGATTTTCTCGTTGAGAGCAAAATTTACGGCTTCATCACTTACAGCAGGTAATTGTCCAGATCCTAAAGCAGCAAAACAGCCCCAGACCATCACACTACCACCACCATGTTCGACTGTTGGTATGTTTTATTTATGAAACGTTGTGTTAGTTTTATGCCAGATGTAACAGGACAAAGGACCCAAATGCAGGACGCAGAGACACAGAGGGATGAACTAAAACAGGCAGTTTTATTGCGCTGTAGCAGAAAATCAAACAAAAACCCCAAACTCACAGAAGCTAAACCTAAACTAAACTAGAAGTAAACTAGTACTAGAACTAAAACAGTAGAAAGCAGGGAGCTAAACAATACCAGGACCACGAGAAACACAGCATATGGGACGATGCGACAACAGACAGAGAAAAAAAAAAGCAGGATTTAAATACACGGAGGGTAACGAGGGAATACACAACAGGAGGGAGACACAGATTAACCTAATCTGACAGGACAAGACAAAGGGAAAGCAAAACTTAGACCACTAAAACACTGACTTCTGACTGTCAAAGTAAAACAGGAACCAAGAGACATTCACAAGACGCAGACTTGACACCGTGACATGAGACATGACAGGCTAGTGGGACAGAGGGAACATGGAGACGAGAGTAACTAAACATGGGACACAGGGAAGACAGAAAAGTAGAAACTGTAAATATAACACAAGTAGAAAACAATACTAGAGACACAATAAACACCAAAACATGGGAGGCATAGAAACAAAACCTAAGTATAACCATGTAGTAAGTGTATGTTTGGATCACTTTTTCACCTTAATAAACAAAATCATCATTTGAAAGCTGCACTTTGTAGTTGTAGTCTAATTTTAGATGTAGTTTGATCTGATACATGTAGGTAGGATAAACGTGTAAAAAATAGGTTTTCACAGCACTGTGTGTTTTTGTATGTACCACCTGCATGTAGTAATGTATCCTGTAAGAATGAGGGTTTTTCTTTTCAATGGGCAGTCAAAGACATTTGAGGGTGATGAAAGGAAGGGTGGATGGACCCTTGTGTTCAATTTATGGACTATGGAGCCACTATTCATGTCAACTGTTACCATCTTTCACAGCTGTTTTGTAGTTATGACAGTTATTGACAATATTTCCACATAATTTTTAACAATATATGCTGCTGTGGTGAGCTTATACCTGACTTGTATGAGTGTACCTTACGTAAATAACTTTCACAACCTGAAAATTAAAACTATTTAAGAGGTGTAATCTAATCTGTTTTGCTTCACTCAAATATTTTCTAAATTTAAGTATATTAGAGCTATAAAACCTAAGATATTGTACCATCTTAAAGACATAAATGAAAGCCTTAAAAGAAAATTTGGATATTTTTAAACCTTTTACCTTTTACTATCTTACTGGGCTGAGTAAAGTAACCCACATGGAAAGTGCCCTCGTCAAGGTAACAGTGTTTGTTTTTGCCAGAGACATTTGCAGATTAATATTTTAAGTCTGTGACTACATTCAGTGGTACATGTCATGCTGCTGTGTATACTGGAGTAAGAAGCACTTTTCATCAGGAAAATGTGCTTTTCATGTCAATTTATCAGTCAGTCTATGTTCCCTTTCTTACTTCTGGCCACAAGATTTGGGGAGTGACCGAAAGAAGATGATTGTGGTTACAAGCAGTAGAAATGAGCATCCTCTCAGAGAGGTGTGGCAGTTGGTCATTTGTTAGGGGTTCAGAGAAGAGCTGCTATCCCTTCACATCAAAAGTAGCCAGTTGAGGTGGCTCAGGCATCTGATTAGGATACCTTATAGGTGAGGTGTTTCAAACATGAGCTACTGGCAGGAAGATTTGATTTGGCACTATATAAATAATATTGAATTGAATTAAATAGTTTGTAATTCTGTTCGTAATTTTTATGGACAGAATTTCTAGGCGTAGCCAAGTGGCCACTTGGGTGGTCTCAGAATCTCATCTCTGCTTTTGGTGGATGATGTGGTTCTGTTGGCTTCATCGGGTGATGGCCTCCAGCTCGCTTTGGAACGGTGCGCAGCCGAGTGTGAAGCGGTGGGAATGAGAATCAGCACCTCCAAATCCGAGGCCATGGTCCTCAGCCGGAAAAGGGTGGAGTGCCCACTCTGGGTCAGGGACGAGTTCTTGCCCCAAGTGGAGGAGTTTAAGTATCTCAGGGTCTTGTTCAAGAGTGACGGGAGAAGGGAGCAGGAGATGGACAGACGGATTGGTGCTGCGGCTACAGTAATGCGGACGCTGTATCGGTCTGTCGTAGAGAAGAGAGAGCTGAGTGTAAAAGCGAAGCTCTCAATTTATCGGTCGATCTACGTCCCTACCCTCACCTATGGTCACGAGCTATGGGTAGTGACCGAAAGAACTAGATTGTGGATACAAGCGGCGGAAATGGGCTTCTTCCGTAGGGTGGCTCGACTCTCCCTTAGAGATAGGGTGAGAAGTTCGGCCATCCGGGAAGGGCTCAGAGTAGAGTCACTGCTCCTTCACATCGAAAGGAGCCAGTTGAGGTGGTTCGGGCATCT
>VOQK01001015.1:0-33410 GCA_015052645.1 Benitochromis conjunctus | reverse complement strand
AACACAGAGACAACGACAACCATTCATACACACATGACACCTACAGTCAAGTTAGAATCCCTAGTTACCAACTGGATACCTTTTTACTGCTGGAGGACGCTGGAGTACCTGGAGGCAAGTCATGGAGGCATATAGGGAGAGTGTTCAGGCTCCACATGGGGGGCCCTCCAGGGGGGTGGATTCAAACCCAGTACTTTCTTGCTGTGAGGCGACAGTGCTGACAACCACACCTAGCCTGGTTTTTATTCCCTTTTTTCAAAAGTGTTTTTTATTGAGCTACATCTCTTTTTTTTTTTACCTTGCTGAGCTACTTTTTAAAAAATATATATTTATTGAATTAAGTTCTTTATATTCTGCCTGACTTTTAATACTGCCTGCATCACTGCAGGCAGTATTAAAAAGTATTAATACAGAGAAAACCCTTTACAATCAGATAACTCCACAGCGCAAGCAGTTGGTGACAGTGAGAAGGAAAAACTCCCTTTTAACAGGAAGAAACCTCTAGCAGAACTAGGCTGAGGGAGGAGCAACCAGTTAAGGATGATAGTAGCACATAGTGAGTGAAAAAGCAACACTCAGTGCATCATGGGAACCCTTTAGCAGCCCTAGACCTATTGCCGCATAACTAAAGAAGGATTCAGGGTCACCTGATTCAATTCCATGTTTGATATTCAGCTCACATACATCAACTGATGGTTGATTATCATAGCAGGCTTCAGGATCACAAAGGAGACAACAGGATGATTGGACTACAGCAAAGACAGATACCATATAAAAATATAGCCCTGGTTCAGTGTTGCCCACCTGATAATAAGGCACATACTTTCAGAGGCAGGCTAATGTGTAGGATAGAGGTGGAGTTCTTAGTGGTTTTTAGCTTCTTATTCTGCTACTTTTTGATTTGCTTCTCTGAGTTAAGTAACCTGCCACAAACCTACAGCTGTAATTTCAAAGCGCAAGAACTGCAGGCTTGCATGTGGTCTCCCAAGATAAAAGTCAGGGGCTGGCATTTATTTTTAAATCTTCAGAGAGGAAAATTCTCCTTTCTGCCACCCCCTTGAATTAAAATAATCCACTTTTTCCTTCACCGCAACTTGAACATTTCCAGAGGGTCTCGATGATACTTGACCACATGACGCACTACCAGATTTTTTTTCCTCCCCTCTGAGACACAGCTGTTTCAAGTCAGTGTATTACAGTGCATATGAAAGGAAGGCGATTAAAGCGTCAACATCTCTGCTTTTCCCACTGACATCCCAAATGAGAAACATATTTCAGCCAAACAGAAATGCTGTGTGTTTTTTTTTTTTACTTTCTGCTGATTGCATTTAAATGGATTCCATGAAGCAAGGAAAAAAAAAAAAGATTCGAATTTGTTTTTTAGGAGTACTTTGTCGCATGATGCAGGTTATTCGATTTCGCACACACATACAGCGCCCATATTGGGCATATGTTTGATTTTATGACAACTTCTGCCTTTCTCCCTGCAAACATTATTGCATCACAGTTTATTGACTTTATAAGGCAAACACCGCTGTCATTTCTGAGCATATTCTCTGGTTTATATAATTTCTAACGCTACTGTAATGCTGAGCTTACGGTTGCCTCTTATTGAAGAACCCATCTATCTCAAGGTTTCTTAATGACATCTTAAACCTTGGACAGAAGTGGAAAAAACAGAAGGACAGGGAACGATTGAGACACAAAGTGAAAGTAAAGAACACTGAATCAGAGTGCCTGAGTACATAATAGACGTTAAGAAAGGTAACGAGAGAGAGCCTGGCGGGGAGAGGGATGAAATTGAGAAGTAGGAGCTGTAGAAAAAGAGGCTCAGTGAGACTCGCTTCATCATGTTCAGTGTGTGAGTGACCTTCATGTTTCTACACACATTTGTTCACCCACAATTGTTATTCTTGCACCGGGCAACACGGAGAGAGAACGATTTAAAGCAGCGTAGGTGTTCTGGAGGACTGATCCCACACCCACATGCTGTCAGACTTTTGATCAATGAGGTGACCATGGTTGATCAGATCAGCTTATTTAACCCAAGAGCAACACTCAGATGTGCAAGGGGAAAAAAAGCAAGTGTTAAGGCTGCTGTCTATGCATGACAAAGAAAAATACAGTTTGGAAGGTGGCTGACAAAGACATAAAAACTGCCAGAGCTGTAGATTTATAACTGGAAATCCAGACACATATAAAGCACAAAAAATAAGAACTTGGACCTGACTTCTGAAGAACTCAATGCTAAATGTACTTTTGCTTTTATTAAATAGTAAATGCAAAGTTAAAGCTGAAACTCTCTAATCAATAAAATGGTTCTGTAAAGTGTTTTTTTTTATTAGTCATTGTTGTTATCTTCTCTGTTCTTGTTAGTCAGCTAGTGTTTGCTGTGCATCTTTGCCTCTGCTTGTTTTTTCTCAGATAGCAGTGAATATTTTGCTCACATGTGGCCCACATCTATGATTGTCTATTGGTCACATTTGTCCTTGACAAACGGTGTTGACTCAGGGTGATTCTGGCTGTCCCAGCTTAGCTGTAGGTCCACCTTATATGGGCCAGATCTAAGGTGTTTTGTGATATTTGGGTCACATTTGGCCAACAGATCACTAACAACACAATCCATGCCAAACCAAAGCCAGTATTCTAGCTGAGCTGTAAGTGACTAATATATATCAGATCAGGCAACTGTTGGAACAACTTTAGACTTGGTTAGTCAAAACCTGACTAAAAGTTCTGAAAGGAAAATGTCCATAAGAATTTCAGATTTGTTGCAGAGTAGATACAAAGACTTGAAAGGATACAAGGATTTGAAAACAAGCCTTAGTCAAACTTCAGACTTCACCTGGACTTGTCCTTGTTGACCCACTCACAGTGACCTGGAACTTGCTTTGGAAATGAAGACTTGCTTTAAGGAGAGTTTACTAACACTTCTTTCAGTGGACTCGAGGCTTGATGAAATTTGTCCTGGCTGACCTGACACTCCGCTGTGACTTGGCTCACGGGGATTTCAGACTCAGGTTGACCCCATATCTGACACATCATATTTCACTCAAAGGAGTCATGGTCAAGTTTCAGTCATTGAATTGGAACGACCCTTAGTTACTCCAGACTTACTGTGTAAAAGGAGACTTAATTGGGATTTTACTCTACTTTAAAGGAATCCAAAATGCCCATGCTCTCAGAAGTGTTTCGTTTTTACACTTCAGACCCTGATTACCGGCTTGGTAAAAGGTCTAGCATATTTTCTGATTGGTTATGTTGGTTTTTCAGTTTCACTTTACAGTTCATTGCGTTTGTTTACTCAACTGTTACATTTACCAAATCCCCATATTCCCTCAGCTACTTCTTTTGTTCTGTTGTTGTTTTGCTAGTTTTTGTCATCACTGCTTGTGCGTTTCCCATATTATGGTTAACACTGTAGTCTTCATCCACACCCACTGACATGGAAAGTAAATAAACGATACAAAGCTCAAGTGGATACACAGTTTCTCAAAGGATGCTTTTGGGTTTAACTGTTTCCTTTTGGTTGTGCTCTCTTTAGCCAACATGTACACAAATGGATTAGCAGGCTGCTGCTAACGGATCCAGTCATTTAGAGAAGTTTACCAAAGGTGCATGTTGCACAGTGACTGAGCAGGAAATAGCTTTGCTGTCTTGTCTTAAAATACACCCCTTTAAACCTCAAGACCACACAGCCTGTGTTATTACAGCCCATATCCTCCACCTATAACACCAACACTCCCATCACACATTGCTGACTCTACAGAATGAGCCAGACCAGCCTAATCTAAACGTCCGGTCTCTTTGATGTAAAGCAGCCTCTGCTGGGTTAAACACAAAGCTGTGTGTACTTTATTTTACCACTGACAGAAGTTTACACTAATTCAGTGGCTGCAATTTGTACTATACTTAGTAAGTTTGGATCAGACTTAAAAAAAGTATGTTTAAAATGATTAATGAAACGAAGAGGTTTTCAGGACCTGCTGACTATATCTAAAAGATGGATGTGGCCATTGTGAAATCACTTACTGCTTTCTGGAATCATTTGGATAATTTTAATACACTTTAGGCACTGTCAGGTTGATTTGAAGCCAAGTAAAGAACTTATGGTATGTTATCAACTAATGTTAGCAAGTTTGGTTAGAAAGCTGCAACCACAAAATATACAGTAGCAATGCACAGTAACATTGTTTCAAGTGGCAGACATGTTGGAAAGGCTGTCACCTGTCAGTCACAGCACCCATGCCTCTAACTTTAAGCTTAATCAGTACAACTCTTCATAGACACAAAACTATTTTAATACAAGGCTGTTAAGCCATGATTTTTATTGTTGTTATGGGGACAGCTTCGAGTGAACGGACATAAGTTGCCAATATACGGTCTGCTGACCTGAACTGATAATTCTGTCACATAATGTTTTAAAAAGTCACACAAATTGGATGGCGTTGCAGTAACACTGTTGCAGCTGTCTATTACGTATTCTGTCACTTCATCCTGTCTAGCAACGTAGAGCAATTTGACATCAGCTTGTGCTAAAACAAGCAACGGAAATATACCCAAAATCTATGCACCGCATCTGCGGTAAACATGCAGGTGACACATGTTGACACTGAGGAAAAATAAATAAGTATGTAAGTATTGATGTGTCTGGTGCAGTCTGCTGCTTTTGCATGTGTGTGAACGTGAGCGATTTTTTTTTTTCAACTTCGCAAGAAGAAATAAAATCCTCCTTCTTCTGCTTCATGCTGTTCAATCTCTCTGTCACCTATTTCCAATGTGCATAGTCTTATTTCACATCCCACATTCAGTTATTATTACGCATGATTAAAGGGCAGAAATGAAAAGCATGTTACATAAAATAAGCCCTGCAGAAATGGGCATTTAAAAGGAGCTGGATTTAAAAATCTGTAAAATTTATTCTATTCTGCTCATAAGTTTTGAAATGCCAAATAGATTTAACCCCCTCCTTGCACTATGGCATCTCATGTAAATAAGAGGCTACAATTAAATTTGTCATTTTTGACTCTGCTAATTGTTGCCACAGCTGGGGGCTTACCTGTTTGTAGGTGTGAAGCAAGAAAAGGTCTGCTGGGCGCACAGCAAATTCTGCATGCTAAAACACCACTAATACAAAGTGACACTTTAAATAGTCTCATTTCTTTTCAGCTCCATTAATGCATGAAGCCCCTGAGATATTGTTTATGAGACCTTCCAATAATTTGGATCAGCTGAGTTTTCACCCTCGCCTGCATCTTCCCTACCAGAGATAACGTCTTTCCTTTCATACATGCAACATTTGAAATGTTGTTGCTGTCACAGCTGTTTTGAATGTCACCCGGTGTCACTATTTAGTTGAGTGCAAGGCAGGAAAGGGTACTGGCAGTAAGAGCAGAACAACCTGACAGCTTTCAAGATCTTTCCCATATACATCTCTCTACAGCATAGCCCAGAATAAACTGATTAATCTTTTCTACACCTCTCCGGGGATGTATTGTTTTGAAATATCTCTTCGTTCAGTGCTTGTGTGTGTCAGTAAAGAGGCCCTGTGCAACAGCGCGTTTGTTTATGAGCAAACATTGCCTCTCATAAAGGTTTGTGACATGAGTTTAACACGAGGAGGGATGGCTGTTTGGGCCTGCCGGGCACTAACCTAAGTGACTGTTAACACGTCGTGTTACAAAGTCAATCAAACAACTCCAGGAGACAAAAACCATGACCATGAAGAGATGTACAGTGGCCACAGGGCAACAATATGACAAAAACAAGGTAAGACGCTCACAAAGAGATACAAACAACTGACAAATCTATAATAAGGCAACACAGAATTAAGTCAGAAATTACTAAATGAATGTGAAACAATCACAAAAGGATGCATAACTGCTCGTGTGTCAGTAAAGTGTTCCTGTCGAGCCGTGTTTTGACGAAGGATTGTGACACAAATTTAATACAAGAAGGAATGACTGTTTGGCCCCTTACCCAGAGACCTGAGGTTATGTTGGCATGACTGTTAAAATTTCTCATTGTAGAGTCAATTAAATAAATTCAAGAGGCATAAAATGATCACAAAGAAATGTAAAACAACCGCGGAGAGATGAAAATGAGAACAGAGAAATATAAAAATGGCAACAAGAAGATGCAAAAAGCATTAAGTAAGCATAAAATAGCTCCAGAAAGTAAAATGTCAACAGAGACACAAAAACAACCACAGAGCTTTACAATGATCCATACAAGAGGAAATCATAAAATCTCATAAACTCAAACGTCACCAAAAAAGTAATTCAAACAACTACAAAGAAAAGTAAAACAGGTAATATAGTGACTCCAGAGAGACATGGCGTTTTGTCAAATCATCATACACTGTCAGATCGACGTACATGTATCACAAAGTGGGCCCCATATTTGTTAGACAGCCATACGCTGCGAGGCGAACAGTTACCCTTAATCAACAAAAGGAAAAATGTGCCTATATTAAAATAAGCACATTTTTAAAAATAAGCACATCAGTTCATTGTCATCTGTACAATGAAATGACGACTCCTATGAACGTGAATTAACGCAATGTCTGGTACTCTGATATGTATGTTGAAATTTTAAAACAACGGAATAGCTAGTGAGCAGAAAGTACCCACAAAGATAAGCAAAACAACAACAAAGAAAGACAAAGAAAACAAAACAACGAAAACAAAGACAAGAAACTGAAATATAGACAAAAAATAACCACAAACTAGCAATAAAAATGTGAAAAATAAAAACAAAATTGACTCCTAAAAGAGACAAAAACCTCCAGAAAGTCATACAAAATTTTCACAAAGACAAAAAAATGCCCTCAAAGAAATCCTAAGCAAGAACATAACGTGGTGCAAAATAACCCGGAAGGAATGTTAACGGACCACAGACACATCATTACGATAAGTTTACATAAAATGACCGAAAGAAGTCAAAAACCTAGAGCCATAAAAAAATGACTGAAAGTACAGGGCCACAAAAAGACACCCAAAGAGCCCTGAACACAAAAAAGACATTTAAGAACTACAAAGAGATGCCAAACTCCAAAGACCTGCAAAACAAAATGCAGAAATGAAAACAGCAGAGACATGCAAAACATCCACGGGGATGTAAAACGAGTATTAAGAGACACAAAACAACTGACAGAGATAAAAATAGAACCATGGGGGTGTAAAGCAACCACAAAGAACCACAAAACAACCCAAAAAAAAGACTTAAATTGACCACAAAGACCCACAAATCACAGACAAAGACAGGAAAAAAATAAATAAAACAACAACAACAACCGTAAAGTCAGAAAGTTTACTCTGGGTGTCAGGTTCTGTGCAGGAGGGAGAGTTTTTACGTTTCTGTCTGGGGGCCTATTGTCACATAACCTCTGCACAGTTAAACGGGAAGCAGACAAAGTGAGTCAGTGTCATTAATCCCACGTGAATGCATGTGAGAGCAGCGAGCAGGCCTTGAGCTCTCACCTTGCCTGCTCTCTCTGCTTGCTTTTTAATTCCACTCTTGGGATGCCACCTTCCCCATCTCACCCTTCTCACCCCTCCTCCATCCCCTCCTTTGGTCCAGGTGATTAGGAACTTACACAAGTCCCTAGTTCCCGTTGCACTCTCTCTTCATTCTCTTACATTTAGGCATCAAGGGAAATGAAGGTAATCCACCGACGGTTCGCCAGGTGAAGTGAACAATGGAAAAATGGAAGGGAAGGTGGATGCGATTCATCATGAGACTCCTTTCATTTTGCACGAGTACGCCTGGCACAGCTGTTTGAAATGGCACCCCTCGCCTGCAGACTTTGGGGAAGGGCGCTTTATGAAGATGCATGAGTCGGAAAACAGACTATTAAAGTTAGAGAGAGTTCATTAACCTTGTAAAAGTAGGCTCTAGCTCCCATAAAGCGCCATATTTCAGGATTTTGCTCTTCATTTTTTATCATAAGTGCTCTTGATGGCCTGATAGTTCATTTCACACGTGACAAGCATTAAATGAGACAAAGAAAATAGGAGTTGGAGCCATGCACATGTGGCGACTAATGACCGATTTTGTGGCCTGTTCTCAAGGAATTAAACTCTGGCAGTTCATCTGGTTTTCAGCACTAAATCTCAAAGTGTATTTTTCCCTTTTTTCCTTTTTTTTACTAACTGAAATGTAGCAACACCTCAAGCTGAGTACAAATTAGAAAACACAGAGGGTAATCGCAATCAAGCAAGTTGGTGCCGGGCTAACATGTCTAATCATGGACAAATCAGAGGGGGGCCCTATGCTTAGCGATACAGCTCTATTGGTCCTCAAGGAAGGTGTTGCATCGGAAATGGAAGCAATGAATGAACAAAGATGGCAGCTTTGACTCTGAGACAGAGCAATTATAATTTTTCTACCATCTGGATAAGTCATCTGCTACCCCGTGACTGTATAGCAGGTTCTCATAACCATCATCATTACCATACACTCTGCTGGAAGTTCCCCTTTGGGCTGACTCCACTTCAGATTTTTATCTTCAGAGCATCACTGCTGCAGTGGAAGAAAAAAAGGAGAAAATAAACATGCAATGAAAATAAACATGGCCACGCCATGGATGTTCCATTTTTGAGAAAAAGGTTTGGAGGCCTGCTTTTTTTATTGGGCTGTTTGTGTTATTATTATAGCCTTGTGAAGTTTAGCAGCCAGCTCTTGCAGCACATTAGGGCAACCCCCTGCCAAATTATGGCAAGAAAATAATTCTGAGCAGATGTACAAGCATGCTTAGCAAAAAGTTAATATATGCAAATCACTGCTATTATTTGAATGTGAGGGGGGAAATAGATAAGAGTTGTCTCTGCTTTTTATGTGTCAGATTTCAGATGATGATGATTGCTTTGTGCCCCTGTAACAAAAAAACTAAACAAAAAAAAATGTCCCATGAGCAAAACTAATTAAGCTTTAGAAATAACTTTTTTTAAATCGTTTTTGTCCCTTATCATACTTACAGCGTCAGGAACAAAAAAGGAGGCAAACGACTGCTAGCACGTGGAGCGGTTCAAGTGTGTCTGCTGGTGTCAATGGCTCGGACAACACGATGCCCTGCTGCGTTGCTTCCAAGGGAAACTCCTACTTTGGCACCGAGCAGCTGGCAGCTGCATCCGTCTGTCAGGGGAGGCGGTGGCTGACCTTCCAGAGGTGGGCTTAGTCAGCAGGGACACAAATGCACAACACACACGTCTTCTGTCGCAACTAAATGTCTAACGCATACGTCTATAAACAACAAACACAATTGTTTCCATATTGCACTGGTGCCCATTTGCCACAGTTGATGTAACAGTAAACTGCACCTGTGAGCGTGTGAACGTGAGACTGTGTTGTGGCACTGTAAACATTAAAAAACTGTCTATAACTTAGCAGTGTTCACCATGGTGATGGCTGAGGGATAAAGGCTGATCCTTAGTCTGTTAGGTTTTGTGTTCATGGATCTAAAACATCTGCCTGAAGGTAGGCGTTCAAACAATACATGACCAGGTTGTGATGGGTCTAGGATTTCCTTAATGTTCCAGAGACAAAAGGAGCTGTGCAGCTCTTCACGGGAATTTTTGCATCGGTTGAAAACCCCCATAGGCAAGTACCTCTGCAAAAGCACGCTATTCTAGTATCATAAAATAAGCATTAGCAGGTACAGCCAATCAGGCAAAGGCTTAAAATGCAAGAGGATAGGAGCTAAAATGATTTGAGCCACATGGCAGGTGAACTAATACAAGTTTGTCTTTAAACTCTAAGTCACGCATATATATCTTAGTAAAGTTCAAGTAAAGAAATATGGAGCTAAAAAGAAGTACATCTCAAATCTCCTTCTCAAAGTTGTGTTAAAAACAGCTGTACCGGACAATAGTTAAACCGGTGTAGAAGACAGGTTTTGCTCAGTATTACAAAGTCTGTTTTGCAGCTTCACTGCTTATTCTAGTCTCTTGCTTCCTTTTATTTGCGGATGCCTCTCATTATCCAGACTGTAAATGAATATTTTCTTTTGAGCCACCGTTCCACTTTGTTGATGAAAGAGTAATTTCACTTCATCAGCGGTATACACCGAGCCAAGCATCATGCAGATTGTTTGATACACTACAGTCCACTCTATTCCCTTAAATCATTTAAAGTTCCTCGTTGTTAATTGAGAGCTTCCACCGGAGAGGAAGTGATGTTTGTTTCAGTCCTCTGCGTACGCCTCAGCGGTGTTCATAACTCAGATCTCTGCTTACCTCGCCAAAGCCTGATGCCAGCTCGTTATGCACATCCCTTGCACTCATTTGCGTGAAATCAGAAGATGAGAGGAATTAGTTCCTGTCTCTTTTACCCCTCGCCTCTCACCCCCCCCCTCATCCTCCTCTTCATCTTCCTGTAGGAGTGCAGATGTGGTGGGTCCTTTGAGGGCCCATCTGTTGTGCTGCCGTAGCTTTGGCCCAGCCGGTGCCTGACTGGGGGCCAGATGATTAGGCTTCCAGCCAAGGCAATCCACCCAGGTAAGCCATGGTTTCAACACTCTGACCGGCCCTATCAAGGAGAGACAGGAGACGGGTGTTAGACCAAACACATCAAGCGAAGCCCCGAGTGGAGCCAAATCCAGAGGAGGTTTTACACGGATATAGACAAGCTGATGACGTGAAAACCCTCAAGGTGCAACGCCTCAGCTCGTTTCACTTCAGGTTCAAAGAACAATGAGTTTTTCTGCATTTGCCAACAGAAAGTGCTTTAACAGGTATGATATGTGAAAACACTGAGTGGTAACAAAGGCACCACAGCCCACAGGGCTACAAAACTGCACTTTCTGATTATGTAGCAGCGGTCTGTGCACCCCTTCTGAACCTTTTACTGCTCCTCAACCAAATCAAAAAAGGAAATGAAAACTTAAAAGAATATTAATGCCATTTTCTATTGTGTCACACTAGTTTATTAGTTTCTCTCCAGCTGTGACCAGCAGAAACATTAGTAACTAAAAACCCATTATTCATCATCACAAGTGCTAAACAGCCAAATGACAGCCTGTTTAGAATAACAAATGAAGGGGCTGCATTTGCAATTAACAAGCTCAAGTGACCTTGTTTTGTCCACGGGGGTCTATTCTTCGGTTTGTGGCTGCTTTTTCTCAGAACCCTGAAAGATGTTTTTGACTTTTGGCAGAAAAGTGATTTTTCTCCATCCTCTAGGACAGGTCTTTATTAATGTTCACTTTGTATTAGTAACACAGGCTGTATGGCTCTAAGTATCACGTTGTTGGACAGTTAGTTTCTCCAATGTTCTCAATAGAAATAAAGAACCTTGAACTTCTGGGGCCTGTGCTACAAGGAAAACAACTTCATTTCAAATCTAATTGACATTTACAGCAATTGTCAATACAAAAAAAAAAAAAGAAGAGAAAAAAACACACAGGATGGGTCTCTGTTCTTTGTCTGCTCTGGAGTATATGTCTAAAGATACAAGACAATCGTTTGTCCTTGAGACACAGATAACCTAAACTGTCATGCTTTAATAAACGTTTCTGTGTATTATCAACATGTTATTTAGTTTATTTATGTTCTGTACATACATTTGTATGTTCCATTTGTGTTCCAAACACAGTTTTATACAGTTTTTTCCCACCGCTGACTTTCACTGACGTCACTAATGTTGAGCACGTTTAATCTGGTCATCTCAGTCAATCAGTTTTGGTGTCGAGTCTGAAGACCACATCGGCTGCTTAAACCTTGTGAGGGTCGGTAGGGCCATATATTGGACAGCCTAACAAAGGATAAGAGCTTCCCACTGGATGCATGTGGAAAATGTGTAAAGTCCAAAGTAGGAGCATCTGTTTTGCAGCCTTCTTATAATATTTTTATAGTTTTTTTTTTTTCATTTCTTTTCCTTTTTTTAATTGTAGGATGAAATCTGTTTATTACAGGATGAAATACTGTCATAGCTTTATGTATTTCTTTTCTTAATGTTTGACCCCAAGGAGCCATGCTGACAGATTTCTTTGATTTACTACTAACTGTTACTGTTTATATACCCCACTGTTAATTGGGTTTATAAATAGATGAAGTAAACGTCTTTACACTCAAATAGAAAAAAAACTTTCAGGTATATTTAATAAGTTATTAAGCAATAGTTTTACCAGTCCAGCCACCTAAACATTGGACCGGTATACACTTTATCTTATATATTTTAAGGCACCGCTGGATTAAAGTCCTGTGTTAATGTTTGCAGTCTAATTTCCTTGGCATAATAAACTAAACATGACTAACATATATGTAAATTTATAAAAATAGGTAATTATGTAATGACACACAAATTCTTTGTAAAACAGCTGGTTTTAACTGCAAGTCATACAAAGCTAGTCCAGGAATAAAAACATGTAGCTGGAAAACAACATAATAACAGATCCTCTCAAAACCTTTAAGAAACACTATATGAACACCAAACTACAGGAAGGCCATCCTGGTGGAATACCAGGTGGCAAAATATGAAGAAAAAATTAAAGTATTATATTAAAAGCATGATGTGTTTCTTAAAGTGGCTGTGTAACAACCTGGTCACTACAGAGACCAATAACACAGATCAGGAGGCCAGGCAAAAGTTCAGAAACTCAGTCTTTTATTATTTCTTATTTTGTGCACTAAAGATCAGTCAATTCAAGCCATAAAACACAAAAAGCAATCAGAATTCTATGTAAGAAAATAAACAAAGCCAGGCACACAAGAGGTTTAACATGAGCACATGTTGCAATGCTTGACATATACATAGAAACGGTTAATAGGTGCAGCTCATTAAAATGGGTAAACTATCACAAAGGCATCCCAAAAAGTTGATTCTGTTCATCTGAACGTAGCGTTTTCAGATTACTTTTTGGGATTTCCTTACCTGGATGATTGAGCATGCATCAAGATATCAGAAAAAAAAAAATCACAAGGGCAGGAAGTGAAATGAAATCGTGGCTGATTATTACAGGCTGCATGCAGCTACTATAACTAATATTTTGCCGCATTTGCAACTGAGATTTATAGATCGAGTTCAGTAACATCAATCAACCAAATGGCAACTTGTGGGACTGAAAAATTAAGCTAACAACTAACTATCAAAAACTGCTGTCTCTCTAGCATCTAGATTCGGGGAAGGCCACAGGAGCAACATGACCTGATCCACTGGTTTGTGAATTCCTGTTATAAAGTCCAGTTATGAGATGAATGTTTTCTACACTGCCACCCGCACTGGGAACAATTTATAAATCAACAGTTGATACCCTGGATTATTTTCCTTTCTGACACTTATAATAACCAACATTTTGGGGTTCCAAGGTGCAGTTTGTATTCACCTAACATTTAAAAGATACCTGGTTTGATTTCAGGAAGGATGTGCTAGGAAGGATATGTGTTGCAAAAAATCTGTCAAATCAAACATGTGAGGCTCCGTGCTGTGTTGACCCCTTTTGAATAAGCAAACAGCTGAAAACTTTTTTTCTAGGAAGCCCAACATTTAAAATGCAGTTAATGTTGTATTCAAAATAAGGAGGGAGCACATGAACTCACCAGGAAAGTGTTTACAGGAGTCAGGGCCACAGGCAAGTATTCATAGACCTTTGAGGGACTGGAAGTCTTTTTGCAACAGGTATCGCCCTCTGGCACCATTCGACAGAAGCCAGGTTTAAGGCACTTCTGCATTAGCTTCACTTTTTAGACCTGGAAGCCATGTCCATTTTTTATACTGTCTATGGCAGGGCCTAACCTCTGCTATTTGAATCACTGAACTATGTTTTTTTTTCAATTGGTGCCTTTTGGAGAATTTTAATAAAAATGTCAGCTAAAAATTATGAACTGTAGATGTTTGCTACATCCATCTTTCACACAGTCTATAGTTATTGGCCCCCACTAGCCTCCCTAACATCTTTGATAGAGGTCATCACCAAAAATTCTGTACTACCTAAATTTTATATCTATTGCATTGGAGCATGTAGAAACTGATGGTTTGGTTGCTGCCAGATTCAAAGAGCTCCTAACTTGGCTGTAAACTCATAGCACAATTATGTCACTACTCCTCAGGCTTTGGGTCTTCATTCCTGACAGTGACATGAGGGGAAGACCAAACAGAAATGAAAGAATTTGATTTTTCCCATGCATCCCAGTACCCGAAGAAGCCATTAAATGTGCTTTCACATCAGTGTACTGACAGTACTTTGGCTAGCCATGCCTATCAATACACCAGTTGATCGCGTTTTCCAATGTCTGCTTCCAGATCCTTCCAGGGGATCCTTAAATCTGCTCCAAAGCCAGCAGGGATATGTGTCAGTCTGCCCAGATGGGAGACACCCAAATGAAATCCCTACCAGCAGCCTGATCCGCCTAAGCATGCCCATCTCGACGTGGAGTCGCAGCAGCAGCAGCTTCAGTCTGTGGCCCTTCCAGATCACTGAGCTCCAGGAGTCGCAGAGGCCAGCTGCCCTGCAGATAAACCTCATTTCAGTCGATTGTGTCCTCAGTTTCATTCCATCATTCGGCAACCAGAGCTGGTAACCATCAGTGAGGGTCAGCGTGAAGTCTGACAACAAAAACTGACTCGAGATCAACATTATTTTCCAGCTCGGCTCACTCTTTAAACTGTTTGTGATGTCCAGTTCAAGATAGTTTACAGCATGGCTTTCTAAATAAGTATGCACCAATGTGTACAGAAGGCGATACAGTTTGATATTTTGCAGATACTGACTGTTAGATCAATATTTTAACAGCTAAAGATTGTCTCGTGAGCCTATGTTGTTTACTAAAACCTAATAAATGTAATTAATAGACTACTGCTCTCTTTACTGTGTGTTTGTTACTGAAAAGCGAACACATTTTAGTTTGTTTTGAGCAATGCTGTACAACAGGCACATGTCAAAACTGTATCTTCATGCAACAAATAATGCAGGTAAATAATTTATGTAGAATGTTAAAAGAAATACACTATACTCTCCTCTTAACCTATAAACAAATTGTAAACAATAAAAAAAGCTTTTTTACCTTTTTTCTACAGTCAGGCATTTCTTATGAAAAGCATAGACTGTATGTTAAAGATGGAAATGGCAACAGTGAAATCACCCATTCATTTCTGGACTCCACATTTTGTGAATCCTCATTGTTGATGTTTATTTCCCCCTTCCTGATTTTTTTGTTTGTGCTTTTTTTATATATATTTTTCACTTACATTTACTTACATTTTTATAGATAAGGCAAATTTTTATATTAGACAACGATAACCTGTATTAATAAATAATGTGACTTTTTAAATGATGATTTTATCCATTAAGGGAAAAGAGTTACCCAAATCTATCTGGCCCTGTGAGAAAAAGTATTTGCCCCTAAACCTAATAACTGGTTGTCCCACCCTTGGCAGAAAGAACTGCAGTCCAGCATTTACTATAACTGGCAGTAAGTCTTTCACATCACTGTGGAGGAATTTTGGGACACTCTTCCTTGCAATTTTTTTTTTTTTAATTCAGCCAAACTGGATGGTTTTCAAGCATCAGGCTGTTTGTCACCCCAAAGTATTTCAGTCTGATCTGACTCTCGACTTTGACAAGGCCCTTTCAAAACCTTCATTTTGGTTTTTGCAGAGGTGGATTTAATGGTGCGTTTCGGATTTCCCTGTAGCATTAACCTAAGTGCTCTATGGCACAAACTCATAATTCTCCTTCACGTTTTTTTTGGTGAAGTGAAGACTTCATTAGCTTTACGCAAGAGGTAATGGCCAGCCACTTCAGTGAGGGTTTCACCACTGTTCCAACTTTTCTCTGTTTGTGGGTGACGCCTCTCATCATGGCTCCGTGGACTCCCAAAAGCTTAGAAGTGCTTTATAACCCATTCCAGACTGACACATGTCAATGACTTTGTTTCTCAGCTGTTTCTTTAGATCATGACATGACCTGCTACTTTTTGAGATCTTTTAGCTTACTTCACTTTGTCAGACAAATTATTTATATAATAAATGAAACTTCTTTTAGAGAAAGAATACAGAAACCACTGGCTGTATTGGCACACCTGTCAGAGTGGCCACGGCTCCTTCTTGAAAGCCTTAACAAAATACAAAAAGGATGAATTATCAATTATCAGAGAAATGTTTTTCTTTGTATATATGACAATAAACGCTTTGAATTGAATTAAATTTAGAAAAAAAAAAGCAAATGTATGCAAACAAACAAGTTTTAAGTATTTGTTATCCACATGAATAATCTATGGCAGTTTATAGTAACAAACCAGCAACTTCTCTGACAGAATTTCAACTTAGCGATACTTTACATGCATCTTTTGGAGATGTTTTCCAATTAAGGTGCCACAAGGATGAAAGTTTGGGCAGAGGAAGAGAAATGTTTTTATTGTCAAGGTTGCTGTGGAGATGGATAGATTAGTGGATTTGCAGACTACCACTGGATGCAGTGCCATAGCTACTTTATGCGGTGCTGCAAGTTATGGAAAAATTGAGTTACTTATTACTGCTATTGTCGTGGCCATGGCAGCATGTAGACCTGCTTGCCTTTCTTCTCTCCAATTTTTTCTTTTTCCTGTTCTCACCTTTTCCCTCCTCTTTTTCTTTCTCTCCGTTTCTAAGGCAGTGCATCCTCAGTTATCTCTGGCTGAGACTTTGACCGTTGCACTTGCTCTCCATCATCTGAGCAATCAGCTGTGTATTTATCTCCAGTGAAGAACTAGTGACCTTTAGTTCTCCATGTTACCACTCTCTTATACTTGCCTTCATCTCTCATCTCCTTTCCTGGTGACCAGTCAGTCTCAGTCTGTTAAGACTCTCTCCATTGGCTGGCTTTTGGAGTCAATCTGTACTCATTGGACTGCTCTCCTAGCACATAAATTCTTACTAAGAAATACTCTAGCTGCCTGCCTATTGGTTGGCTAATGTTGCGCAAGACTTTCATAGCTTATTGAAAGACACTGGCTTTTTGGTATGTTATATGCACAACCAGTGTGTGGGTTTTATTTACCTTTGCAAAGGAGTCAAACAACAATACAGAGTACAACGGTAGCCCGCATGGTTTGTTTGGGTCGTTTTTGTTTTTTTGACAGAAGGACTGTACGTCTTGAATATTTAGAGAACGTTTATTATTAAATCGTCTTTCTGACATGGTTTCCCCAATATCTAAAGTAACCTCCTGTTACCTCTTGAATCCAATCAAATCATCCCACCTCAGTTTCCCAAAAAAGTTTTTTCAGTAGTATCTTTCAACATTTATAGCTAGGGCACAAAAACTCACATCTGGATAATCTTATTGTCCAACTCAAGTGTCCTGTTATAAAGCATAAAAAATATTTATATAGTGATGTATCAGTCATTCATTCAGTCACCTTTATACTTACTTGTTCAGCAGAAACATTCTGTGTGGGAGCACTTCTCTGTTGCACTCATGAATTGCTTTTTCATGCAGTCTACCTCAAAAACCCGGGCTTCAGTCAGAGTAGATGGACCATTGTGTCATTTTGATCGATTTTTGAGAAATTTTAGAAAACCCATTGCTGTGAGTCGGTGGAGGTCAGATGTAAAGACGGGGGTTACTTTTACAGAATTTCGTCTTTATCTTTATCATTTTTATTTGAGTCTAGACACTTTCGCTGAAGACAAGCAGTAAAATATTCTCCTTTCAGTTTCAGTGAGGACTGATGAACCACTCGCATGCTGAGGGGCATTGGAGAAAAGATTAACTAAAGTTAATACAAGTCAACTTTGGCCTTAAGAAAATTACATTTGGGTCAGTGGGGTGCTGCTAACCTCAGGAAGTTGGCTCTTGGTGTTAATTTGGATGCAGTTTATATTCAAATGTATACATTCATGACATTTGTAATCCAGTGGAGAAAAATAACCCATGAACAAATTTGTGTCTCTGGAATCGTTGTCATTGCTGGTTTTAAATTGAGCTCTGTCAGCAGAATAAAGTTGGCCATGTTTAGTAAATCCTGGGACAAATGCAGTCAAATCCTATGCAGACTTCCTGCCATAAGTCTGCAAGACTTTTTTTTTTAAACCAAGCCTTTCTCAAACAGTAAATAGTGGCTCATTTTGACTGGTGAATTACTCCATGTTTATTCCTCTAATGAAAGTCTGATGAATATAAATGAATAAAAATAACTGGCTGCACAGATTGCGCCATAGATTAAATTTTAAATGAAGAAAACTAGGCGGTTATCTTTATTGCGCTGGCTGAGACCCTTCTGCGTGAACTTTGCATGTTCTCTGTACCTGGGTGGGTTCTCTTCAGGTACTCAAGCTTCCTCCAAAAGAAAGTGTTTTCCTCGTGGCTGTGTGCAGCGCGGCTGGGGGAGGGTCTGTGCTGACGGACGTAGGTTACTGGCCTGGTAGCCTGGTGTGTCCGAGGCGGGCGTGGGGGCTTGGGGTACTGGAGGTGCTCTGCCTGGGACTCTGGCTGGGCCTCGGGGGCTTGAGTCCTGATTGGTGTGTCTCCGAGGTTGTGGGTGGGTGGGTGCATGGGGGCTCGGCCCTGGTGCAGAGGGCCTCTGGTGCATCGGCCTAACTAGGGGGCTCTTCAACTGGCGGGGAGGTTGTTACATCCTTGCAGGAGTTCTCTGCTCTCCAGGAGTTCACTCTGCAGGTGGGGGAGAGATATAGAAGAGATGGAGAATGAACTTGACCTGGGAGTCTATTGTCTTATGTAGTCTGGGTGATGATTGGATGATGGGGTGGGTACAGCTTTGTCTGTGGTCTGGTCGGGTTGGTCGTCCCGGGTTCTTTGGGGCTTGGCGGTGCTGCCGCTGTGGGCCCTGGTCCAGATGGGCCTGGCTCCCCTGGCCTTGGTGGATTCCAGAGGGCGGGGGTGCCTACTGGGGTCAGCGGGGGAGCTGGCACCAGGGAGGGGCTACTTGCCTTCCTTCCCTGCCCATCCCCAACTGCCTTCCGCTCCACCACACCCACCCACACATGCAGGACCTTGGGGTGCAGGTGTATCACCAGGGTACAGGGGAGGCATCCCCCTTCTGTCTCCTTCTGGCCACCTGTGCCTCAATTTTATTCCACAACCCAGACAACCACATTACTGACACTCTCATACACATACATATAGGGCCATGGGGGTGGGCGCGCTATACAGCGTCCAGAGGACGGTCTGTGTATTCAACCTCACCTCTGGCGCCGGTGTCCATTTATGTCTGTCTCCATGTTGGGTGAGTGCCAAGTGTTTGTGGTTGTGTGCATGGGGGTGGGAATGCACGTTTGTGTCTGTGTGTGCCTGTTTGTCTGTTTCTATGTGTCAGGTCGGGCCTTGGACTCCGCCTCTCTGGGAACATCTCAGGCCCTCCAAGGTGTGGAGGCCTATCTCCCCTCACCACACTCCCTGCCAGTGGCTGATGCCCTCGGATGTCGGTTCGTTGGTGGTTCTTGGTGTCCGGGGCTGGGTGCACGGGTATGCGCCTGCTTCACTCCCAGTGGCTGCTTGGCGGGGCCTGGCACCCGTGGCTCGGTCAGGCCCCTTCCGGGGAGTGGGGGGCCCTCATGCCTCTGGCTTCAGGGGCCCTAGTCTGCTCTTGTGCGGCTAGCTGCCGGTGGAGCCCGTGGGCACGTCACTGCGGCCTCCTCTGGCTTCTGCTCCATGGCTGCTTGGTGACCCCTCATCTGGGGCCCTCCTCAGCCCCTTCCGGGAGGATGGCGCGGTTGCCCCTCAGGTGGTCCTCCTAGGGCTCTTGTGCTCTGGAGACCTCTGGATGTCTGGGGCCTGAATCTCCTCCGTGCCTGCTTCATGCCCTGGTGGACAGGGCTATGGCTCCCCACACCCTCTGACAGATTGTTAAATGGAGAAGCCTTTTACATACAAACCTGCTCATCCACACAGGTGTACACACAGGTGTACACACGGGTGTTGAGAGATGCAAACTACACTATTCTTGGCTGCTGTCCTAGAGCACATTGTGCGCTGTCAGTCCAGCGTGCTGCACAATAACATTCAATACTTAGTATTTACTCAATACTTAGTGTCAAGGTTATTGCTGTGGTCCCCATATTGTGTTGCTCTGCATTGCTTTTGCTTCTTTTCTTTTGCTTTTTTTTTCTTTGTTTGTCTCAACAGCTCTCAAAATAAAAGCTCTCCCTTGAACATTGGTTGAGGAACTTATTATTTGAGAGGCACGCACATCAAAAGCAGCCAGTTGGGCTTCTTTGGGGGTCTGACCAGAAAGCCTTCTGTATGTTTGGTGAGGTGTTTTGGACATGTCCTACTCCTGCAGCAGACCAGGACATGCTGGAGGGAACTCCTCCTTATCCTTCCAGAAGAACTAGAGTAGGTGGATGAGGAGAAAGCAGCCTACGCATCTCTGCTTAGACTGTTGCACTAGAAAGTGGCAAAACATGGATAGAAAAACTAATTCTAAAATGTGCCTTTTTTTTGTCGTCATGGGTTTGAGAGTTATTTGTTGTGAATAATTGAATTCATTCAGAAATAAATTACACTGTGCAAAAAGGGGATGAGGTCAAACTACTTTCTGGAGCAAAGCTGACTGTGTTTGAAAAAGGTTTAATAATGATCCATGAGATGTATCAGCCTTTTCAAACAATGTTTTATAGTAGGGTGCATTCAGTGGTGGTTTAGATCCTTTTGTTGGATTTGTTGACAATAAAAAAAAAAAAAATTAATAATGAATAATAGGCATGGGAGAGTAACAAACACATCACCACAACTGAAGAAAGCTGCTGTCATCTCCAGGCTCTACCACCAAATCAACCACAGACAAACAGATCAATAGCACCAACTTGTTGAAAGGTCACTGTGGTGAAAACACCTCTGAGGAGTCGTGAAATTAGACGTGAAGTTAAAAAGGCCGTCAAACATCACGCTTCATGGTTGTTTACCTCCCAGTTGATTATAATAAGCAGTTTTTGAACCAAGATTTAAGCAGCATAAATGCATTTTTGTTAATACCCTGGAACCTTATACCCTCTACGGTCTCCTTTAAAAGAGCCTGCATGCTCTGCACAGATTATACATGAATCAGACATTGCCACTTACTCATCTTTCCTTAGCTCAAGCACATATTTACTGACAGATAATGCAAACAATAATTCATGGGTAAACATCTTGGTTTACAGTGATTTCTAGAGCGTTTTATCCTTTGTTAACAGAATGCAGAGGGGGTGGAATATTTTTTCCAGCTCTGTTGGCTGTTGCTGCGTGCGTAGAAAGTGCGATCATTTCCATTGTTCCCAGTGAATGCATCGTCTCTCCTTTGTGACCTGATTTGGCACCACCCATGTCGAAAAAGCGCCCCAAACACAAAGGTGGTAATGCTCGTGCCTTGGAGGGTCTCTTTGTTAAGCCGGTGGGAGTTTGATTTGCCACGGGGAGAAAGAAGGAAGCATTCCACGGGGAACGAGGCCCTGTTTTGCTTGCCCTTATTGCAAAGCATAAGCTGCAAACAGAGCCAGAGGGAATTGAGGAGGTCAGGCAGCCTGATCAATACGCACATTTTCTCGCTAACCATGTTGAATATGTATGGGAGTGTTCTGCCATGCAGCATCTATTTCCCTCTTTATTTCCTACTTGAATGACACTTTTGATGGTGTGCCCTGGCAACAGTCCCATATCCTTCAAAAATGGCTCAATTTGGAAAGGAGCTACAGTATGAAAGACGTACATCATATCACATTCTTTACAGTAGCTGAAGTAAGTTTATAGATTTAGCTGCTTGGAAAGAATCTTAGACCTTGAAAAGTGTTTCATTAATATATATGCCACAAGAAGACAAACTAACTCAGACCATAATTTATTTTTTTAAAAAAAGCAACTTAAGTGGGAAAAACTTTCTTTATAAAGTGATGATATATATATCGGCTCATTCGTGATGTGAAGTAAAGCCATATGAAAGAAACTGCAGGTGGCTTTTCAGGATGCATTTACAATTTTCCTTAGACTTCCAAGATGAACATCTGCAAGTTAAATGTTTGTAATGTCCTGATGTTTCATGACTTACTGAGGAAGTGGACATACACATTTTTGTGCCATTTAAATAAGTCAAGAAATTCAATATTAAGAGCTTTGACGGTTATAACACATGGTACATGTTAAGATTTTAGAAACATTGGTGTCTGCATATTTCGTGATGGTTTTTTAAAAATGTTTTTCCTCTTTTTTTTCATGATATGGACTAATTGTGTCTGAAATAAATAAACACAGATGTATTCTGTCAGTTCACATATTTCCTCAACCCTAACAACAGGAAATCGGTCAGTGCACTACCTGCCTGTGGTTCCACATACAGCAACTTGTATTTTAAGGATTCTTCCACATCTGGACAATAAATGAAAGCATTAGGAAAAGCTGCTGCTGCTACTCAAGTTTCTGCATTATTTCATCAGTTTTTCCAAATAGCACCTGGTGTACAAAACAAGTGGCCACTTTAGGCTGGCTGCGAAAGTAAGTCAACATGAAACACCTGTGTTAAAATGTACAACTTTTTTCCGTTTTTTCTTCACTCACCTCCACATTTATTCTGTAGTTATTATTAATTTCTGGCTCTTTCTCCACAATGTCTAATAGCCTGTTTCCTTCCTTTCACCCTAGATGACTACCATTTCCTGTACCTGGTCCTGCCAGAAATTTCTTCCTGTTAAAAGGGAGATTTTCCTCACCACTGTTGCCAAGTACATACTCATAGGGGGTCAATTGATTGTTGGGGTTTTCTCTGTAATATTGTAAAGTGTAAAGTGCCTTAAGGTGACTCTTGATGTAATTTGGCACCATATAATTAAAACTGAATTGAACTGAACTGAGCACATATAGTTTTGATGCCATTGGGATCATTTTATTTAAATTGCATGGCAACTCACGTGCCCTGCTGTTGGATACAACTTCCACAATTTGAGAGTGGAGAGGATGGAACGGCCTCTTGAAGTCCTGACATCGACCACTAAGCTGATTGGCCGTGCTGTTTGTGCCAGAGTGGCCAACACAACAGCAATGACTGACTTGCGACAAATGCTGGTTGAACAATAGAATTCCATTACACAGCAGTGTGTGGTGAATCTGGTGACCAGCTTGAGGAGGTGCTAGGCTGCTATGGCTGTGTATTTTTCTTCCACATATTACTGAGGCCCCTGTTTGTTAAATTAATGCATTTTTAAATTGCCACTAAACAAGAGTCAATAGCAGAATAAGCTAGTTGGCATTTTCAGAGAAGATTTTGCAAGCTGTTCATGGACGCAACCCACATATTCAACTCTGCTCTGCTGCTCAATCTATAAATGTATTTTCCTTACAAACGGGGAAATAAACAGGCTTTCAAACAGTATAAGATTTATTGCCAAGAAATATTGTTACAACACATAAATAATTGACCAAACATAATTCCCTAACGTTTCCTGCTAAGTTTATTTTAATTTTGTGATTGGAAAATAAAAATAAAAATGTCACACTGCTGTATGCTGAACATCTTTCAGTCTACAATCTAAAAAAAAAAAATACTGGTAGTGGAATCTCAAAAAGTATTGCAAGTATTATTTCTCATATTTGTCTATTTCAAAATTCGACAAGTGAATGGATTGTTGTCATGGCTATTTTTTTTTAGAAATGCATTTGTGACTGTTAGAGTGCCTATAATTTATTATCAAACTGAGAACCTCAGTTTTATAATCACTGAAATATGAAGCCCAATAGCCAGCACGGGTCACTGTGAGAATTTCTGTGGTTTGGTTGTCTGCAAGTTCAGCCATGTAACATTTGCCATCCGTCTGATTAAAAAGTGAAAGCTGGATTTATCTGTTAAAATAAGAAAACTAAAGTCCAGTAGACAGATGCAGACTTTCCACTTACACAACCTAATCTAAGTGCATCTCTCAGAAGAACTAGTTTCTAATATTTGCACCTATAGGCATAAAACAGATAATTTACCAACTTTTAAAAGTCACGGGTTGGTATACCATGTTTACAACAATTTTCAGTGGACTTATTAAGAAATGCAAACTTGAAAGGTCTCTAAAACATAACTTTCTTAGTGTAAAGTCCATCCATCCATCCATCCATGCATCCATCCTCTTATCCAATTCAGGGTTGTGGGCATGTGGACAGGTTGCCAGGCCAACACAGGACTAATAGTAGGAGACAGACAAACATTTACGCTCACATGCTCAAACTTGCAGAGTTTAGAATAACCGATTAACCTGACATGCATGCGTTTGAACTGTTGGCGTAACTGTAGAGGACCCATGCAGAATGGGGAGAACATGCAGACTCCAAACACAAAGGTCCAATGGAGTCAAACCCGGGATCTTTCTGCTTTGAGTTCATTCCTAACTGCAACGATTAGCACTGAGCTAGTAATTTCAAGACTAACTGAAGGAAATGTTGATAATGCTATCTGCATACAGTTTAACAATCAGTCTTATTCTATCAGCATCTGTATCAGGACTGGCCAAAATAATGAATCACAAGTACTCTGATTATTAAGATCATGATCTATTGTCATGATTATTCATTGATTTTAGTAACAAAAATATTTTTATTACACTGTCTCATAAACATTACACTGCCCAACCATGTTTTATTTTTTATTGCTCCTCTTTATCCACAAATTTCAGTGCAGCATAAATAAAAAATATATATGTTTTAAACTGTACCAGTGCAGAACTCAAAGTTAAATCAACAAGCCACTGCTTTGACAAATAAGGTATTTATTCACGTGACCCTAGTCTATCCACCAGAAGCAAAATATAGAGGCTTCCACTCCATTCATTAAACATATATGATGGATGTGAATAAAGAAAGCTGTGAGATCCCTCTCCATTTATCCATTTCCCCTTTATGTGGGTGTAAATCACATCTCCCTGTCATGCTTTTAATTGGTCCAAAATGCCACTTCTGTCATACCAGAACCTGTAAGTTGGAGCATATGTCCCCTGTTCTTGTCTCTCTTCACTGGCTGTCTGTACATTTTAGAATTGATTTCAAGATTTGATTGTATGTTTTTAAATCCCTTAATGGGTTGGCACCATCATATAACAGGTTACTGAGCTCTGCAGACCAAGTACTCCATGTCCCAAAGACAACACTTAAGACAACACTAAGGGGATGGAGTTTTCTCAGTCATAGCTCATAAACTATAAAATGTTAGGCTGGACTCAGCCTGCATATTTTTAAAGTACACCTTAAAACTAATTTGTATGCTTTGGCTTTCAACCTGGAGTAAGAGCTAAGGTATTTATATTAAATATTTATTCATGTACTTGTTCATATGTTTATGGTGTAGCTCTTATTTATTTATTTAATTTTTTGTGTGTAACTTTCTGTTTCATGTGCAGCACTTTGGTTAATTTTGTTTTTTTCAGTGCACTTTACAAATAAAGATGAACTGGATACATTTCCCCTGCAACATTTTGTGTAAATCACAGGTTTTGACTCTTTTGAAAGATAGCTGGGCGATGGGATACGCTTTATCCATTAAAATGAACAGATGGAAAACAATTGGTGATTTCAGTTTTTCACCTTTGTGAGCTGAATGGATACGCAGATGCCTCGTACGCTCTGCTTTCAGTAAATAAGATGATTCCAACGGTTTGCTTGGAGTTCATGCATTCATCATACTGCAGTTGGTGGTGTGTTTTCAAACGAATGATTAACTTTTAGTTAACATAATTTGACCTACATCTGAAATATTTTCAAACAACAAATGAACATCTGCTTAAGGGGACAAGTGCTTCATCTTCTGCATGTTCAATATCACTTCATAATGTTTTTTTAATCCTGGGAAGCCAAATTAGTGATCAATATTAAGACTAGATCAGTTGTGCAGGCCTAAAAGGTGTCCCAATAAATGTGATGTTACAACCCAGGTAAGCCTGCTAAATAATTTGGAGATACAATAAAAGGAATGTTTGATACAAACCAAACAAAATAATACAAATGTATTGTGTTCCTTGATGTTATTTAACCCAGCTCATATCACAGCCCCAGGACATGTATCTCTAATGCACGAAAGTCTTAGCGTAATGTGAGAAAGATAACAATAAATTTGATGTTTGGCAAAAATTACGAATTCTCTATGTGGAAAAAAAAAAAAGTGCTGCCCTTTGTAATTATGGATTCAAGATGTAAACTCCTCCTTGACTGTCTGCTCCCCTGAGACTGTTTCTCTCTTGGCATTTAAAAAAAAACAAAAAACAATCAACCTGTGGGAAACTTTCAAAATATCACTGGCTTTAAAAAGAAAACACCCTTAAGCTCTTGCAGTGTCGTGTGCAGCACAGACCTCATTCTGCAAGTCTTTGTCATTTTCATATCTTCTGACTGCGCCTCGGGCTTTTTAATAATTGAATTAATTATATTGACATTGTTGAGTATCCTCCTCTAATTGTAATAGGCTTGCTGAGACGATAAGAGCGTCTGTCAGGCTGTGAGTCAGAGCTGCTCACCTAGAACCCATCAGGTCTCTCTCTGACATGTATGAATAAGACAAATGAGCCCAGCAGTACTATCTGAAAATGAATTTTGTCTGCATGGGTACACAGTATATGCTTCCAAAGGCCTGTTTTCCGTATGAACTTGCTGTGACCCATGTGAATATAAACAATATTCTGTTTATTATTCCTATATTCATTCCTTATGCAAAGCTTCGCCATCTGCTCTATTACCCCACGCCACCCCAAAGACAGCAAACAGACAGACAATCTGTAATCTACAAATGACCTACCAACTGTTTTTCCAGCTTTATGAGATACTGTAAAGAGTTGTCATTATATAAAATAAAATAAAAAAATTATATTCAGATCTTAATTATTGTGCTTCACCTTGTACCTCCACCTTTTGATTTATATGTTTGACATTGGGTCTATTTTTCTTCAAATTTTCAGTTGATTTTTTTTTTTTAAAGTTCATTTTTACGCCTACCAATGTTACTTTTTTATATTCTCAGAACTCATCAGAAAGTAAAAGATTTGCTTTGAGTGATGATAATAGAGATGACATAAGTGGGAACACAGTTGTTTGCCAATCAATACCAGGTTTAAACTTTTTCTATAAGTGCTCAACAAGAACATACAAGGTTAGAAATGTTTTTTTTATGTATATAAAATGATAATTTTGCCCTTCAAACTTTGCTGCAAATAGTTGGATGGATTCTTTTTCAAGCAATCACAGCCTTGTAGATCTTTTACATGGTAGCTGTCAATTTGGTAAGGGTAACCTGGATACACTCCTCCCCATGCCTTCTAAATGGGCCTCCCACAACCTGGATTGGTTTAATGGGCAATGCTTATGGAGTACACGGTCAAGCTGTCCCCACAGCCTCTCAATAAGGAGGTTAATGTCTACCATTGTGCTTTATGTTTTACCACTGGCTGTGGAAATTTTGTACATCAATGTTCTTTGTATCCTGCTGCTAAGTGGCTGCTACACTTTTCCCGCTGGTTGGCACGAAACCTGCTTTGGCCAGTTCCTTCTTATCTGTGTACATAAGCAGGCCTTCTCACACAATATTTCACAAATGTTATTTTACAAAGACCACTGTTTTCTGGAATAATCTGCTGAATACCCTCAAACACAGCATTGTTCATGTTGGCTTCCTTTTTTTCTGCTCTCTGTCGAGATGATCACGCACTGCTTTAGTAACTTTCAAGGTCTGGCTGTGGGGTCAGGGTTATGTGTATTTTTCTATTCAGGTATAATTTTACTGCATTGACAGTGTGTTTGCGATCATTGTCAAAAAGCTGTCAATGCAGTATGCTTTACAAGATGGTATTGCATGCTTGGTCAAAATCTGATGGTTTATTTCATGGTGTTCAGAATTGCATCATCTGATGACGATTTGAACCCAAATGTTCAAATTTGGGTTCGTGACTTCATCAGACCTGTCGCCGATTTTCAGTCCAGTTCTTGTGTAATCGAGCACACCCGAGCCTTTCCACCCTGTTTCCCTTCCTTAACAATGGCTTCTTGATAGCCACCCTTCAATTGCAACCATGAGTCTGTTGACATGGGTCAGCTGAAGGATCAGGTATCTCTCAGGTACTGTACTCAGTCTTTGCTGATTGTTTTTTCTTCTTTTTGTAATTTATTTATACAGGACATGACTTTCAGATATTGTTCATCTGCAATAGAGAGCCCTGTTTTTTTTTTGTTTTTTTTAGGTCTGATGCTTCTTCCATCTTTCAGTTTCTTACAACTTTATAGGGTCACAGCGCATACATGCCGAAATACCCTTGAGAAGCATACAACAGTATGTTTGCACTAACCCACCGTGTTAATTTAGTTATTTTCAGAGATTGAACTAAAAAAGCAGACACAAATGATGTGCTTTTGAGACAGGCTGTTAGTAACAGCCGAAAGATACAATTTAAAATTAAGTCTTTGCTAATTTGCTTTGTTTCTCCATGCAACAGTAGTTCATCCCTTGAGTTATGTGCATTTTTAATGTTTAAATCCACATTAAATCACATTGATCCATGGGTCAGTATTACATGGCTTAACAAACAAAAACATTACCTTGAAAATTGTAAGGTACAGTACAAGGACTGGACTGAAAATTGGTGAAAAAGCTGCCAATATCCAAAGAAAATTTGGAAAGCCCTTCCAAAAGTCTGGAGAACTATTGTTGAAGTCTGCTATAAAAATTACAAGAAAGTCTGGCTCCTTGCAAGCAAACTATAAAGAAATGAGGGGTAATACTTTAACCAGCACTGTTTACTATGGGGGAGTTTAACTCCCCCATAGGAGTCCTTAGGAACGCCTTAGTCCTTAGGATCAAGAAACTAACTCTGTTGGTTGCTGTGCCTGCTTTTGAAGTCGCTCTTATTATTATCATTATTATGTAACTGCATCTGATCCAGATGTTGTTCGCTTTCCTGCCCTGTCAGTTTTATAAATGCTGCTGCCCTCTTGATCAGGTCTTGATTTTGGTTGAACAAAGGCATTGACTTCAGTCATAAACTATATATAAAAGATTGAAATAGCCACGGTAACATCCACTCCTGGTTTGTCAAATTGTTGTACATTTAAAGTAAGATTGTCGATTGTTATTTTAGTCTTTTGAAAGGAGACATCACGAGTGAGCGGTGGCTCTGAAACCAAGAGATATGTGGAGCGACTTGTCAGTTATAACATAGACCCAAAAGTAAAGTACAGTGTACTTTATCATTCTTTTTGTTGCTAATGGGAGCCATAATTTACATAATTAACATCATGTTGTATTCAGTAAAACCATAAATTAATCACGACAGTGTTTACTGAAGTCATCTATCAAGAGAGATGAGGGTCAATTTTATCACAGACTTCTACACAATCCACAGAAAATAGAATTATGGTGAAAGTCACTATGATGTCATCCAGTGGTTATTAAATTCCACCCATGAAGTCCCACAGCCTGCTCATGCCTGCTACAAACTGTTGCACATATCAAAACTGACATATCTGCCTTTTGTAAGCTGTCCCACTTTGTGACTTGTCTGTCAATCTTCAATACCGTTTCAGTGATATATCCCAGCAGTTTTGTTCCCACTGAGCCAGCACAGACTTTTACTGGTCCTGTTAATAACTTTAATTAGGTTATTAGGTTAATCTGTAAGAATAAAGCAGAATTTAAAGATTTATACTTTGTATCATAAATCAGTCTGAAAAAATATAGTAACTAAATCAAAAATAATGTAATTAACGTAATAGAATAAGCTGTGAGTTTAACTTCCTCTTATTGGAAAGTCAAAGTGCACTGTTAATGAACATTTGAAGGAGCTGCACCACTCGTCAGTTATGTTGGTGGTCTGCATGAATAGTTGGAAGGCCCATCAGTATAAATGACAGGATATTTATCTTCTGTCTTTTCATTAAGGGTGGTTCAGTATGGCCTCTGCTGAGGAAGGTGGATAAAGAAGCACCTTTCCAAAGTATTTAGAGAATTTGGGTGCAATGCAGATGATTCCAAGTCACTTCTTCCTTTTCCCTAAGAAAAAAACTAACTATTCAACTGCACCCTAAATGTCTCTATTCATACTAACATATTCAGAATGAGAGTGTAATGTGTTTATGTTTGCTATCTTAGTGCAGTGTTTTAGCATCCTAGCATTTTCCAATTTAACAACAAAACAGTAGCTAAGGCTGCTGGAAATGTCCTTAACTTATGGCTAACACATGAAGAACTAAAGTGCTTGAATTGATTAGTGTTGTCACGGTAATCCATCCAATTTTTACTTCACTTAAAATACTAATGTTAACCTCATGGCATGGCAGAGGTTCCATCATCTGATTATCATTAAAATAATTATTTTAATGTTAATTTTAATGAGTAATTAACACTTACTGTGCTCTGGATCAACTGATAAGTAAACACAGTGACATCCATTCAAACGCAAAAATATTTAAAGCTGTGAAAAATATGCATTATTTTCATTAGTTCATTTAGTTTTCCTATAATTCTTGATTTGTACCCATACAGTTACATTAGATAACTGCAGAACTCACCTGTAAAGTTTTCAGACTCTGAAGAAACTCTTATTGGAGAGAGGTGCATTCACTGTCAACTCTGGCACGCGGGAGATTTTGTCAGCAGGGGGTAGCCAAAACCAATCCTATTAATTTCCTTCCGTTTAACTTTTGTTAAGCATGATAGACTTATCGCAACACTTTGCCAGAACTTTTATACTTGATGTATCCATCTTCCATCCAATAATCTCCAAATCTGCTGCCACAAGGAAGTCCCCAGTAGTAAGGTGCGATTTTAATATATAGCTATAGTTGTAAATTAAGCCACTGGATTCAGCCTGTGTAAAAAAGAAAACGAAATGTCTGAAAACCAAATAAAATGTCAAATGTAAAAGGAAAAAGTCTGTGGATAACAGTCGCCTATGAGAGGAGATTTAAAAGATGATAGTCAGGCAAGTTGTCCTTAAACCCCGACAGGTAAAGCCTTCAGATATACCTCCTTTTATCCACAATACCTTCTGTTTTGGATCGTCTCATATTAGGTTCAGATTCTGTTAGAGACGAGTGAAAAAATGCAAGATTACTGTCAGACTTTATTTTATCCTAAAAGGTCACCAAAGAGCAGAGCTTGAGCCAAGCAAAGCGCTAGAGTTTGAGGGGCCTTAAGGCAACCACAGGGTTGTTTCAAGGATATGAAATAAATAAAGGAGGGAGAGAATGTAGGAATTTCTGATGAATGAAAAGGCTTTTGTGCAAAACTAATGCATATTGGACAAATCTACTTTTTTTAATCAAAAATGATTCCCAGTTCGCAGCCTTAGCTTGCATGTTGTTGTTTCTCCTGCCATTCCAGCTGATGTCTTCCATTCATTTTTTTATTGAAATTCAGTGAGTTATGCCAAGCTGACATTTTGCAAAGATACATTCGGATATTTCTGAAGACCTTTGGAGAGAAAGATGTTAACTTTGGCAACCAGACGCTTATATCAAAAGTTTTAATGATAGAACTTTATGCCTGTCACGATAAACATCAGAATGACTTTGTGTACCTCGCAAAACAAAGAATTAAATGTGAACAATTCTAAAAAGACAAACTCACAGTCCAAGAACACAAAATTCAGGGTTCATAAACCCAGGGGCCTGACTCTTTTAGATACTATGTGATTCTTTGAATCCTAAGGGCTTGTTTGTTGAAATGCTTAGGGTAACCATCATCAGCTCATCTCTCAAAGATTTTGTTTTTCTTTAATATATGTGTCTTTGTAAACAATCACTGACGTATGGAAACTACATATTTGGTTAACTTCACCAAATGCTCACCTAAACTGGCAATTAAAGTAAGTAAAGTAAAGTAAAAGTTTATACATTATAAAAGCCCTGGTCTAATTAAAAGCTTTTTGAAATAAAAATGCCTTTAAGTGCTTTTTAAAGGTCTCCACCGAGTCCAGACACTGTAGAAATGGAGGAAGTGCATTCCACAATCCGGGTGCAACAGCTTGGAAAGATCTGTCCCGTCGACTTCTGAAAGTTTCTGATACTGAAACTTTTAATGATGAAAGGTTATGATTCGATGGTCTCAGGTTACAAGTAGAGGTATGTATTAGAGATGGACCGATCTGATATACAGTAATTTTGTCTGTGATACATTTCAAAATGCCAAGTCCAACATGAAAATAAACCTCAACAAAAAGTCTGCTGGATGGACCTTCCAGTCAGCTGACCACTGATTTTGCTACACAGGCAAAGTTTTCTGGTCCATATGTTGTGCAGCATAAACTCTGTGATACAGAGTGGGTAGTCCATACAAAAAGGAACAAAGTCATACAAATACAAAGTTATGTCTGTCACATCAACATCCTGAAGCCACATGAAGTAAGGTTTTGTGATATGTGCATTGTTTCATATTAGAGATGGACCGATCTGATACACAGTATCAGTCCAATCCTGACCTAAATTACTGGATCGGATATCGGGGAGAAAGAAAAATGTAATCCAATCCTTTAAATATCACAAAAGCACCTCACAAAAGTTGCGACATGGTGTAACCCAGCTCATGAGCTTAGCACGTCAGAGCAGTATGTGTCACATGATAGAGCGGCTGAGGTGTGCCAGACCTGGAGTTACTTCACACTGAAAGCATTTAAGAACAAACTTTCATGCAGAACAACAAATTAGAAATGTCCTGGTTTTGTGACTTGTTTTATCATCTGTGTAGTTGTTCACAAAAATGAATTAATTGAAAAGACTGGGAGAAACTGGTTTCATTAATCAGGTAATGATGAGTTAATACATTTATGAAATGGAATAATAATGACAGACAACCCTCTGCTGAGCTGCACAAACTAGCCCCTCATCATTCACTTCCATTAATGCTATAATAATAGCTCGTTGCTTCTTAGTATATGTGATTATGATGATGTGGATGTTTTAATGTACCCGAAACTTTCACCACTTATTCGCAGCAAACACTCCTGGAGTTAAAATAAAACTAAGACCTATATTTTCAGTTTCTAGCATGGTTGAAGTTTAAACTAAGAGCTTGTAATGAAACCAGTGGACCATTCCTTTAAAGAAGTAATTTAAAAAAAACAACTGCTATAGACATGTTTGGTGTGAATGTATACTAAGATTCATTCATGTAAAAACAGACTTATCCAGAGGTTAACGTGTCAACATTCAGCCAGAGGGCAGCTACTTGTTTGTGGGAGACAAAGTGTCAGAGTGCATCATGTCCAAGGTCCCGGGGAGAAGAGATGCATCAGACACCCAGCTGTAATGGCCTGTAATTAGAGAGCTGATTAGCAGAACTAATGACCCAAGAAATGATCCTTCCCTCATATCTCAGTGTCTTTGGAACTGAGCTGAAATGAGAGATAGGGGACAAACAGCGTAGCTGGACGAAGACGAGGACGGCCTTGCTCTCGTTAACCTAATTATCGTGTATACAGGTAAATAAGTAATGATGGAAGATGATGAGGGAGGTGTTTGGAAGATTTCGGGTGGCAGTTGGCTAGTTCTTGTTGTC
>VOQK01001014.1:0-16686 GCA_015052645.1 Benitochromis conjunctus | reverse complement strand
TCATCTTCTGTGCTCCTACCTGCAAGTGCAGCAGGAGAAATTTTCCCCTCTTTCACCAAAAACTGAAACAAAACAAAAACAAAAGAGACATTCCATGTGCTGTTGCAGCTCCTCAACCCTGTTTGTCCAGGTCCCACCCTTGGAGGGTCGTGACCTCCTTAGATACACTTAGACCTGCCATACCACCGAGAAGTCAACTTGCATGTCTTAAAGACACAGAGAAACAGAAAGAAGCTTTGCTACTTGTAAAACACATAAAGCTGCACCTATGTGTTTCTATTCGAGCAATATTTAAAACCATGTTCAAGCACCTCATTAATATTTTTTCCATATCAATGCATAGTTTATGTCCATAATAGGATCAGTTGTCTTCCATAATTTGAACAAGATTTGAAAGCTATGTATTCTGCACCAGTGGGGGATGTAATGTGTTCCAAAGTAATGCTACACTGTAAGTCGGTAATGTAACGACAATTCATGCTATGAGTAACACAGAAGTAATGTAAAGAATTTCTCTGTTCAGGAATTAAGTATGTAACACAACTCATTAGCGTTTTGTTCTCAGGCAGTCAATGTGGAAAACCCTTGGAGGTGAATTTGTTTTTTTTTTGTGTGTGATTTTGAGCTATAGATAAAAAGTGACTTCCTGGAAAGTTCATTCAGTTCATCTGCACACATGACTTTTCCGAGTAACGTCTTCTGTCACACACTTGTACTGCAAGTTTGCAGTGACCCAGGTGTGCCAACTTGGGTCACTCTGGCAGGAAGCTTTCTGCTGGCCTTCACACCTAATTTGAGTCACTGAACTGGAGTTCTAACCTGTGTTTGTTCTGTTTGGTGCTTTTTAGATAAATTATCTGGCAAACATTATGGCCTGTTCTGAAGTACAGCTCTTCCAAGGAGTGGTAATTGGTAAATGGTGAATAGACTGGCTTTTCTACTCTACTTAAGTAAGCAAAGCGCTTGATACAACATACTACATTCATCTATCCACACCCATTTATACATATACTTCAATTTTAACAGTGTTTTCACCACAAATCAAAATGACAGGGAAAAAATGACTAAATTTAGATGAGCCTGAAGAATCCTTTCAGCCTATCTCTGCATATGCATCTATTGGTACGTGGCCCTGCCAATCATGGGGATCACATTTGGGGACAGTCCTCTTCGCCTGTCCACCCCTCCCTTTCTCTCTGGTTGTGGTCCTGCCACTGATGTTGAGTGGGTGACCTTTTCTCTCAGCTAATCCACACCAAAAAGCCCTAATTACTGCTGCCGCTCCACCAGCCTCCCTGGCCCAATAATCAATACAGCCGATTGGCTGGCGGATCACCCCATTAGACACCAGCGCTTTACATGTGACTCAGCGTGCATATGTGTGTCTGAGTGTTTGTTAGAGTGATTTAGTGAAGGTATTTTCATGGAAAAATGCATAGAACAAGAAAAATTGCAGCAAAAGGCTGAAAAGACCGTATTTGGAGTGACTCCACAAGCAAAAGAAAGAAAAGAAAAGCAACCACACACACATACACACACACACACTTGTATTTACACACATTCCTCCCACCAAGCTGAATGTTGTGACACTAGTTGACCTTATTGAGCTGCTGTTGTGTAAAGAGTCCCTGATTAGAATATCTTCCCTTTAACCTTTAACAGAGTGACGCGACTCCCAAAAGCAAAGGAATATGCCACGGGTTTATGCAGGGAGGTAAATGTTTTGTGAAGTAATTTCATTAAGCTGTGGCATTTCACTAAAAGTCCCGAATGCATGGCTGAAAATGTTGCTGTATGACAACACTTCTTTTTCTTTACATGCAGGTGTGTGCTTATGCTATGATGAGCTGACACCGTAGCATGTTTTCTGCCCCAAGCATTTGTGCTTTCTCACCTCTATATTTGTGTGTATGTGATGCATCTGTCTGAGCAAAAATGCCTGAGGACATTGAAGAGCAACCAAAGGCAAGACGCAGTGCTATCAGAAAGAAAGAACGAGTTTAATTTTAGGCAGTCATATCTGTGGAAAGAAGTAAGTGATCTCTCTCTCTCTTCTCGTCTTCTCTTTCTCTTTCCTTCTTTCACTCTTGCTGACAGTCTTTGATTGCATTAGACAAGTTAATGAAAAGCAACAATGAAGAAACGACTGGCAGCCCTTCCTGCAGCCCGCACCTGCCAGAGTGTACGTCTGTGTGCGCATACCTGCCAGTGCTTATGTCAAGTTGTCTCTTGGCCTCCGGCGTGCCAGTCACCACGATGATGAGACGGTAAGAGAGTGATGAGAACCTTGTTCATACCCTCGGGGTGAAGTCCGTTCTGCAGACGTGAAATGGTTATCAATATAAACTCCCGTTCCCACACAAGAAGTCATGAGAAAGTTTGAGAGAAAGCTTTTGAAAGCGTTAAAAACTCAGCTGTGTTTCAGAGCCCATCATCACAGGCTTTAGTTAAAATATGAGATACATTATTTGCTTTAATGAGGCTTGCTGAATCACTTGATTGACATTGCATACCTTTCGTTAAAAAATGTTGCAACAAGATGATCTCTTTAATAGAGCTGCTGGTATATTAATGCCATTAACAGCCATTAACAGCAAATAGATTCTGCAGTCAACTCAAAAGGCTCTAAGTAACATGCAGCCACAACACTGCAATTTAAATATGCAGATTTAATCCTTTAGAAACTTACCTAATACCAAGAATCATTTCCAGTGGCTCTTTGAAATGTATCCATATTAGATGAGTCTGCACCTGAAGGTAAAGACCCTACAATAACACAGAGAAAACTCTAACAATCAGATGGCGCCCAAAGAGCAAGTGCTTGGCGACAGTGGAAAGGAAAAACTCCCTTTTGACAGGAAGAAACCTCTGGAAGAACCATTCTCAGGAATGGGTAGCCATCTGTCGTGATTAGTTGGGGGTGAGGGGAGGAAGACGAACAAACACCTGCTGTGGAAGAGAGCCAGAGATTAATAATAGCTAATTAAATGCAAAGTGGTGTATAAACACAAAGTGAGTGAAAGAAGAAAAGAAGAAACACTCAGTGCATCCTGGGAAGCCCCCAGGACCATATGCATATTGCAACATAACTAAGGGAGGGTTCAAGGTCACCTGATCCAGCCCTAACTATATGCTTTATCAAAAAGGAAGGTTTTAAACCTAATCTTAAAATTGCACAACTAATTTTTCATGCAGGTAAAAAAAAAAATTGTAAAAAAAAAAATTGTCCTAAAAAAAAGTAATTTAAAATATACAAAATAGTTGCCAAATTTAACTTAATTAACCATAAGTTTTCCCTTATATATGCCATAGTTTCCTTGATATTATTTTCAATGTACTAAGAAAAAACCTTTACCATCCGTATTGATCAGTACTGATGCTCATGTCTGGTGTCTGGGTTTAAGGGTCTGCAGTGTTCTACTTGGTTTGTTGCCCTGAAATGGGCACAGGAAAACTGATGGCATTCACTCACTCAAATAAACAACAAAATAAATAAATAAATGAAAATGTGTTTGATTAAAACAGACTTCCCTATCATGACACTGGGACTAATCATACAACTGCCAGTACGTAACAGAAGGAAAAGTGATATCTACTTCATTCTGGCCCATTAGCAATGACTAAAATTGTCCTTTAAATAGTGATGGTTCTATTGAGTAGAATTTTGCCACAAGCAATCTCTGAATAAATGATCTTTCCCAGTGTGCGACAACAATAGGCATCATAGTTTCTTTGTCAGTAAGTAATAGCTGCATTTTGTTCGTCCATCACCAGAAGCTGATGACATGAAACCATTACAGAGACCTGCGGTCAGTTGCGGATAATCTATCATCTCTAGCTGGAAAACAGGTCAGAAGGAGTCAATAACTTTTAAGTATCCACAGTTATGACACGCTATATCATATAAAAGAAAAAACCTGAACTCTTGACCCCTACAGTGAGGGTATCCAGTAGCTCTTTCATGCTGTGGGGCGCATTTTGCTGACATGGATTGGATCCACTTGTCCCTTTAGCGGAAAGGGTCACTCCAATCAATACAAAGTTGCTCTGAGTGATCACCTTTATCCGATCATGAAGCATTTTTATCTTGATGGAAGTGTTCCCCGTCCATAAAGTGTGAGGGATCACTAAATGAATTGAAAAGTATGAAAATGATGTAAATCGTACAATATAGCTTTCCACAAGCCAGATCTTAGCCAAACTGAGCGTTAACAGGAGACTTGTTGACCTGTATACAAAATTTGATGGATGCATCAGAAGAAGAAGGACATGAGTGCTCCATATATGGCTAAACTTCACAAAACAAAGGTTTTACTGTCCAACAGCACAAAATTACTGTAAAAAAATCAGTGGAGGTAAATACAAGCAATAATGACATAATTTCTTGATCATCATAACTTCAATTTTACAATTATAACTTCATGGGCATTCCACATGTGCAAGAACCATATTTGTGTCAGCTTATTTGCTTTACTCCTTTAAAACTGTGTATCATTTCCTACATGTATGTCTGCCTGTGCAAACCTCTGTGCAAACATTGTATGCAGTGACTGCATATGTGTGTGAATGCGAATGCATGTCGGTGAACCAAAGACAAATGCAGTCCCACAGAGAGCTGCCCCAGTCAGCCTGGCCTGCTGAGTGAAAATCTGCGGTAATGTTTAGCTAAAGGGGTGAAAAAGAAGGTGAGTGGGGGAGAAGGACGGGGGAAGGATGAGAGAATGACAGGCCGGGGGTCTGTGGGTAGAGAGTGAGTGGGGAGAGTGAAGAGGGTAGCGTTTGAACGAAGGGGAAGATGGGTCATGGTGTGGAGCGACGGGGAGAGGGAGGGAAGGAAGGATAAAAGGCCCAATCAGGATGGACTGTAGAGAGGTCCCGCTTGGCCTTGTCAGTCAGTCGTCTCCTTGACACCTGAACCTCTGCTGACCGGGTCGTGACTGCCTCTCTGGCACAGGAGATATCACTAGGGGAGCTGACCTTTGACCTTGCACCTCCTCATCTCCACCACAGCACTCACCCTGCTTTCTTAAGCATCCCTTTACTTGCTTCCTTGCCTTCATTTGTTTTCAGTGCTTCCTCCAGTCTTCACTAACAGTTTGGTTATCATTTACCCATTTATTATTAGTGACCATATGAATAAAATACAGCATAAACAAGTATAGAGAATCAGTTATAAAGATGCTATGGGAATTGCAGAGGAAGAAACACTGGATTAACATGCAAAGAAAGTACAGCTGTTTATTGAACTGAAGTTTCACTGCTAGCAGGTTGCCTCCAGATATTAAAATTGTTTCGACTCTCTGGCTGCATATAATCGAGGACTAGCCATGTTTTGGTAAGGAGCAGTGACTTTCTTGGATCTCTGTTGCCTGGAAATTTCACACAAACCACAAAAGGAGAAAGTTCCTGCACCTGGCCAAAACAAAATCTGGTATTTACAATGAGTGGTTTTGTTTATCAAGATATGACACAACATAGCAGTGTGCTCAGGCTCAAATCTTAAACCCTGTATTGGGTGCTCAGTCTTGACAAATACAAAAATAAACAGAATAGTGGCACACGGGATTATGTGAATGTGCAGTTTCAGACAAAATCCATTCATATTTATCGTAATAATAATGCTAAAAAAATACATTTATCATTGGGCGCAAGTGGTCGTGTTGATTTTTATTGTTTTTTAGTCACTTGGTGCTTTCTTTCATAAATGTGCAGTAGTACGATTCATTTATTTTTTTATTTGCCTTGTCACAAAGCAGCCATCTCAAAGCACTCAAGTTCATAACAATATCAAAACCACTGCGCTGCGACCTTTTCAGAATGATAAAATTCTTCAGGGCAACAACTACTAGGGCCTTATGCATTCTGACAGGAAGCCTTTTGTAGCTGGCAAGGTGAATCAAACACACAAGCATGCGTGCCTGTGTCCCAGGAGATAGGTCTAATCCCGGGTTTACATTGTTAGGACAACAGGGATAATCCTGCTAACAGGGTGTTTATCTAGAAACTGCAACTGCTGAATCCCCAGCACTCACAGTATTGACTCAGAGAAAAAAAGACAACAAGAGGGTGAGAAGCCATAGAAAAAACAAAAAAAACCCAAAACTGTTCAACAGGACAACAAAAAAGGTGAATAAAGAAAACATGCAAGTCATGAGGAAATGAAAAATGGCATTAAAAGGTTGTACTGGAGTAAGCAAAGAGGCAAATGAAAGAAAGGTCTGCGCTGTCAGGTATGCAGATGAGAGTGTGATGGCATCAATACAGAGGTGGACACAACCAATCCCTCAGGACCACACTCCAGCCAGAACACACACACACACGCACACACAGAGAGACAAAAAACCTTTATTTTAAGTGAATGTGCAGACACACAAATAGAACAAACGTGTCTATTCAATAAGTGAATTGGGATCATTTTTATGTTTTGTTACGCTTCACAGATCTTTTTTGGGAGCCTTTAAGTGAGCCTTGGTGCAATTTGATGCAAATTTGGAGAAGATGGCAAAAGATGAAGGACAGGCTGATTGTGAAGTTATCAGCGTGCCAAGTAACAAATAATAAGAGGCTGGGACATAGCTGTACTGACTTGTAGCAGGGACTACGATCTGATAGAGTTCCAGAAAGGGGGGCAGTGAGGTGGCTGTAGTTGCCTTTAGAAATTTGCAAACTTCAGAAAGATCTGTAACCACATCAGATTAGTGGGAGCTGGCTATCCTGTGCCTGCCTTGGCTTCTATGTGGGTCCTTTGCATCTTGTCTGCTTGGAGTACGACTGGAGTGGGAGCAGGCAGAACTGTAAAAGACAGAGAACTAGATGAGTCAAGAGAAGACGACAATTATCAGAAGTTATGGTTAGTAACAATCAACTATTTTGTATGAAATGTTATACTTTTGTTCTAATTATTTGGATGAGGTACCCATAATGGTCAAAAAGTGTGGAATACTCTACACAACTAACTCTTAATGGCCACCATCTTAGCTATGCAATGTAATGGGGAGGGATCACCAATTACATCTACTAACAGTTCAAGTATTTAAACTGAGAGACAGTGTACAGTCTGTTAGAGGTATTGTGGTAGAGCTGATCTCAGTGAGATGGGATGACATGAGATACTTGTAACTAATGTAATTACACTTCTAGATTAAAGCTACTACAACAAAATCAAATGGGAACTAAAGAAAATTGATTGGTAACTACAGACTACCTTTAAGACCCTAGCAGCCCCTTGCACTGGCAGAAAGTGAAACACTGGGATACTCTTACTGCTAAGTTTGAACATTTGCACCCCTACTTTCTGTGATTTGCACTATGCCTGGCATCATTTTGCCAAGGACAGCCACTGTTCCTTCTGTTAGTATTCATCATAATTTCTTTGCTTTCAAAACAAGAAATGACAAGGTTTTATTATGGTTTTATTTGCAGTAATAAAAGTAAAAGGACCTTCCTGTTGCTGCTCCTGTCTCAAAGTAAATGAAAAAATACCACACAAATACTGCATGCTATATAATCTAGTGCAGATAGTTCTCTGTTACATAGGCTGTACCGTCTAGTGTTGTGGGTGGTTCTATCAACAGATGAACACCATAATTTTCATTTCAGAATAAAACTGACAGTATTTTGATGAGCTGTCTACAGTAACACAAGTCCCCAACCTCAGATTGGCTTATCAGGTCAAAAACATGCACCTACATGTTAGCATATCCAGCTAACATTTGCAGATATGCTACCATCACAGACTTTGATTCCTTTAGGCAAGCTGTCTTTGAGGTCGCTGCCTCATCAGCTGCCGCGAGCCTGGGTTGTTACCGGAAACGGTTTATTGACTGTAAGCAGAAAATGTCAATAATTAAGCAAATCACTTTAATACAATCAGCTTCATTAAAACTTAAAAATGAAAAGGCATTTCCATGACATGCAACTGAAATCAATTATGTTTTATACTTAAATGCTCAAACCATCTATACTTTTCTCTCCAAGGGCTCAAACTTTAGTAACAAACTGCCACTCCAGTATCTAAAGCTGCCTGAATATTGCCCTGGCTAGTGTTAACTTCCTGTCTGTGGAAGGTTAGGCGGGCAGGGTTGGGGGGGTGGGGATATCGGCAAAACGGCTGCAAGCTTTAGCATGCATGTCAGGGCCGGGGGACGCTCTCTGAGCCAAATGCCAGTCTATAGATCGCAGAGGGGACTAAAGATCACATCATCGTCCACCCGGACATCGGTGACACCGGACAGCGGACGTGGGAGAGACGGAGGACCGAATGATCCCTGCCAGGACCAGGCATTATAGACAGGCGCTGTCATTACAGGGCAAACATGCAGTGGTTTGAGTGCACAAATGTAAACAAACACACACACACAGGGTAACGCACACACGTCCACGAGCTGTGACAACGACATTATAGACAAGTGCTGTCATTAGAAGAGTCTCTGCGGAGCTCAAATGATAACGAGCAAGGGGGAAGAAGAGCGGGGGGTTGACGAGGATGACTGTCCAGCTGTCTGCAGGTAAGCTTGGGGTGTTGGATGTTGCAGTCTTATCAGCTCAATATACACAAAGCTTTTGGGTGTCTGATGAGTTTTCACTTTTTAGTTCTAAGTCAGCTAATGCCTGTTCAGCTTACTCTGCTCCCGCCTCAGTTACTCACCTGTACAATAACAGCAGCTTAAACTCGACAACTCTCAAAACGTTCAACTTGTTGAATTAGATATACAAATCTTCAACTGTAATGTTTATTTTTCCAGTTTTAATATTAACAATGTGAAATTGTATATCTAAGTTTTGGGGCTTCTATTAAAATAAAAAATATTATAGATTCAGGGGATTTTCATAGTGGGAACTAGAGTACATGGCACATATGACACATGCACCAAGGAATTATAAACACTCAGACTAAGAACAAACAACTGTCTGCATCATTTTCTTTAACAAACAGAGTGAAAGCCGGAATGCAAGCTTGGTGTGCTTTGATCAGGTATATCCTATTGACAGACTTTACCCTTAAGCATAAATTAAGATCAGATCAAGTGATGACAGTTTGTAGGAGCTTCCAAAGACAGTGAGAGGTGTCGACATTTCATGGCCGACAGGTGTGTCTGGGTCATCAAAGCACTCCTATGTATATATTAAACTAATTATCAGGACTGAAAAATTCACATCAAGTATGTTGTGTGGGCCACTTGACACCACAGAAAGCAAGGGAAAAGGTTTGTGCATAAAAGGGAAAATCTCCAATAAACAGATTACCTGATAACTTAATTGTATGAGATGACACTGACAACAGAAATAACAGAATAAGTTGTTGCTAACCACAAGGCATTCTATAAAAAATAGAAAAAAAAATGCCACAGGAAATGCTAGAAATTGCAGTTCCTCTAATGGCCAATTGAGGCTGGTCCCAAATTGAGCAAATCTCTACAGAGTCCATGTAAAAATGCCCAGATTTGCTAGGCTTTACTTCAGCTGAATCAAACCCCTCTACTCTTATCTTTTAATATTATAGCTTTATGTTTGGTTAATTGCCTGTCTAATCAAAGACATTTGTGTTCCAGTTTTTGTGAGTGAAATTCTATTATTCCCTTAGTCTCTTATTTAGCACTAATCAGCAGGTACATGGATATGTGTATTACACCAATAGAGCTGGCTAGCTAGCTGCAGCTGATAACTTAGCACTCCACCCTCTTGTATAAATATGGTCATGTTTGGCTTTCAAAAAAGATTGAAATCAAAGCTTAAAAACAGGGGCTCATAAATTATATATGATAGATATACACCCTTCAAAGTGCTCTCCAGTCATCACACCAAGTTGCATCACATGCTTATGGAAACAGAAGAAGACAGAGTTGGTAAAGTTATGCAGAGCAGTGAGTCACTGGATGTACAATATGTGTTTCTTTAAAAAAAAGAAAACCTAATAGCACAAATAGACAAAATTACAAGTGAATCAATTCAATGTTTAATTTGTATGTCGCCACTTGTTTGTGTCCAATTTACTGTAAATGACATATTAGAAAACTGAAAAACATTTTAACCAGTCTGTGCAATGTACAGTTCACATTATACCACAACTAGATATGGAAATGCTCAAAGCAGCTCCATTGCCAAAAACACTGGGTATGCTTGAAAATGGGCTACTCATGACAAACTATAAATGTAAGCAGTTACATCAGATAAGCTGAGAAGGTCTTGAACCTGAAATACGAAAAAGGGAGGCTGCCCACTTCTGCTCTGTCAACATCTCAACACCAAAAGTGTTGTAAGGAAAAAGCAAACAACGTACTCTGTGCTTACACACAGTGTGTTAGAGATTTAACTGAGCATCAATTTGTCTCGCTAAGCTTACAGTTAGAAGTCTGAAATGTAAATTGCTCTTTGCCTAAAGGGGACAAGCCTATCAGTGCTAAGTTTCACTCCTGCTCTTCGACTTCCACAGTGTTATGCGCTTCAGGGTGTGTACATACTAGACGCTCAGTTACCCTATGCCTTACATCTGTCACTTAAACATCTTTACAATAACAATCTTCTGTATTGCCGATGTCTATTTTAACACCAATGCTTGCTTTACTGCTGTGTCTCTTTCTGGCTTCAAAACAGCACACTAACACTGTCGTGTAGTTGGGATCAACTCGTCTTTGAGGGAGCTGGGTATCGTCTGGCTCAAAAATATCAAAATATGGTGTTTTCCCCTCAAGAAATGTAAGAGGAGAAATCTAGAAAACTCCAAGAGTTGTGTCAAAACATGCTGAAAAATTTCCTTGATGCGACCTGATCTAGTAACTCGTATCAGTAATTGTTAAAGACCTTGAATGTTCCATTTTGTGTCAGTTAACGCACAAATTGCTCCCTAATCTTTCTCATATTGTGTTTCCAGTGGTCTTCTGTCACAGTGTACATGAGCACCATTGGTCTTCCTGTGGGGAAGACTGACAGGTGGTTTTCAGGTAGAATGGTGTCAGGTGAGCTCAAACATCCCAAATGTTGCTGACAGAGCGGTGTTGAAACCTGTCTTGTGCCTTGAAGCTGTGTGTGTTCATATCTGTTTGTGAAAACTATGACTATAGTTCTGTGTTTTTTTTCTTTGATATGTTAGCAATTACCTGCTTGAGGCCATTTCAGCATTTGCTACTTCATCTGTCAACTTATTCATGAAACCAAAGGCTCAAAGTCCTTAATATCAAAGGCCTGGCTCAGGCGCTACTTGCTTATTGAGAAGCGCTGCTGGCCATGCAGTTTAGATCTTGGGATTATGTTTTGGCTCTGTTAACCTTACAGTGGCGCTTTGGCCCAGTAGGAAAACTACAAGATGCATAACAAAAGGCACGAGTAAGCACAACACGTACAAAGGAAATGTATTTAAAATACATGTTTGAGTGATTGAGCTGAGCAAATAGGCCTAATAATTTCACATAGCCTACTTTGTGGTCTTACACTTGATTGGACATTACATGAGAATAGTAAGAAGCGAGTAATAAATTAGCTCTAATTTTCTAATACATTTTGCTAGGTTTCCATTTAGCTATCTAAAATAAGGTGGTGTTGCTGATTATGGAAAGCTTTTTGGCTGAATTATTTTCTTGTTTCTTGTTATTTCCTTGTTATAGTACAAAGCACATATCATTTCACTTTTTGAGTCTGCCATGATGAAAAACAAAAAACAACTTCCAAGAAGTCAGTTTTAAAGTCTAGTTTGGCAGGTTCTGTCATGGTTTTTTGCGGGACTCTGTGCTGTCTTGTAAAAAACTAAATGCACCCTCACTTCTTTTTATTTGTAGAACTCAAGAGTGTACGTAGCAGCCAGGTGCTGCTAATCAAATGCACCTTATCACTGGTTATCATTAAGTATGACCGCTTCCATGAAAGCAGAAGTTTTGGCAGTTTGCTGGTCTTGAGAATTTAGATGTACGTTTGCACACTATCAGAAAGGAAAGTCATCAGCAGTGACTTTAGATCCTAACCATAATGGGACCATTTCCAAGCAATTTCAAGTTGATTGGTCATTCTGCAATGAGGAAGAGTCACAAGTGGAAAATGTTTCAAGATTGCCACCAATCCTCTCAACAGTGGATGTCCCAACAATTTCACGCCAATGTAAGACTGTGCAATTCAACTGTCAAGCACTGTTTTTGAGGGGTGATACTCTGGGCATGTTTTGCAGCCACAGGACCCAGGTACCTCGTTGCTATTGTGTTGAGCATAAACGCCTCTGTATGCTAAGGTAGCATTTGCAGTATTCTAGAGTCAAATATGAGGCCATCTATCTGAGAGCAAAAGTTAGGTCCCAAAGGGGTCGTGCAAAAGGACAATGATCCCAAGCTCAGCAGCAAATCAACAGAATTACTGAAGATAACAAGAATCAAGGTGCTTCAAAGGCACAGTCAAAGTCCAGACCTCAACCCTAGTGGAACTATTTGGCATTATGGCAAAATGCAGTCAGACCAACTGTAGTGGGAACCACCACAAAGGCAGCTTTGATTGTTTGGCAGGTGTTAACATGCCTCTCTATCTGTGCACAGGTTTCGTCAGCAGAGTAGTGTCACAATCTTCCTTTAATCGTATGACGTCAAAAGATTTTGAAGATGACTAGTGTGAGAACTCGTGGTCTATGATTCTCCATGGTCTTTATTTATGTGAATTTCCAACTATTCTATAGACTCAATAAACCTCTGTACTTAATTTTTAAAGGAACTAATATTTCGTACATTCAGCATTACTGTCCTTGAGCCAAGGCTCTTATTTTTAAGACACACCAGTTACTCTAACTGACAGTTTTTCAGCCATAATGTTTCTCTGTGGTAATTCCTGTTTGATCTGAAGGGTGTGTGTGTGTGAGTGTGTTCTCTCACACTGCCTTTCAAAGGGGAGTGTGAGAGCGAAAGAGGGAGAGAGAGACAGGATGAACAGCCTGTCTGTCAGGTGTTGGTACTCACATTAGTCATGTTTAAAACAAAGGATTCTGGGAAGAGATGATGGCCAACACAAAGAGCATCAAGACTCCTCGGTGACACCCGATCTCCTGTGTGTGTGTGTGTCTAGATAAGTGTGTGCGTATGTGCGGTGGGGGCCTTTTTTTTAGGGGGTTTGGGGGTGCCTCATTGGCTGCCATGCTGAGGTCAACCTGGGGTCAGGACTTGTGTGATGGATGGACCACTGTCTCTAGACTACTAGCTAGTCCTCACTCCTCCTGTGGGCCTCAGACCTGCTGAAGTATCCTAGCTGTGCTCTTCTCTTTTCACATCTCTTTGTATAACTCCATTTGGCACTCGAAGTAGGAGTGCTTCATCAAACAAAAGGGGCTCAGCGAAAACTGCAGACATCTCTTTGAGGTGAGTTCTGTTGTCAAGATGTGGCTGTGCAGCACTTTACCCAGCCTTTGTTACTCATGTAACCTCTACTTTTCCTACCTCTAATCATTACAATACACATTCTGCCTTCCCTAAACTACCTTAGCGACCATGGTCTAACATGCCTGGCATGACAGACTGTTACTAACCACATGATGTCACCGCTCTTCTTGTTCCCCTCCTTCTCTTCCACCATCATTCTGTCAATCCCTCCATCGGCTCCGTCCCTTTATCGGCACATGGAGATACACATCTGTCGATGGAGGAATTCATTTTGGCTGCCAATCACAACAAGGGAGTGGTCAATGAGTGCAGACGTGCCAATACCTCGACTACCCTGATGAGTGACTTCTGTCTCTCTGCTTCTCCGTCTCTCTGGGTTTCCAACACTTTATGTCTGAGAGAAGAAACTCTCTGCTTCTCTTGATTTGTTTTTTATTGTGCTGTTCCCCGTGCCTGTGTGTATGCAGTGCATAATGCCACAGTTGACCATAGACAAACTACAACTTGCTCAAATATGTAATAGCGCAGTCTGTTTATTTCATTCATATGTAAAGCTCTGCAATCATCTTCACTGACCTTGAAGAGAATATTACTGTTTGTGGTCATATCCCTGCATCATTGTTTCCAATGCCTAGCTAATGTTTAGGCTTTTTAATTTCCTGATCCTATAATGTCTTTTATGCGTGCATGCAGGTGCACAAACACACACACCCACTCTCACTCACACACACACACACACACACACACAGTAAAAATGTGAAAAAACGCAAATGAACTTTGCAGAGTGTGAGGACACGACAACTATTTCTGCGGTTATCTGCCTTCACCCTGTATGTGCATAGGCCACTCAGCAGTTTCTCTGTCACACTGGAGGAATGAAACTTAACTACAGGGGTTTTGATATCAGTGTCCAAAATTTGCATTGGATGGTGCAATGACCCAGATTTTGAACTTTAAATAATGTGCTTATTTTGAAACCCAATTCCTCTTTTTTCCAGATTTTATCAGGTTTATCAGAAATTAATAAAAAGTAGTGAAAAGCTTTTACTTGTCCACATGGACATGCACAAAGAAATTTAGAAATTTAAATATAAAAAAAATAAAATTGTATCAGCTGTAGAGATGCAATCTTTTGTGTTATATTTCTATTTGTCGTGTGTGTCTGCGTGCGTATGTGTGTGTGTGTGCGTGTGTGTGTGTGTGGGTGAGTGTGTGTGTGTGTGTGTGTGCATATGTGCCTGCACATGCAAATTCATTCCTTAACACCCTCAAACTGTCACATTTAGATTTCTTATATGTAGTATTGTGTTTCTGGTGTACAGATTTGTTTGCTCTCAGGTTTGTAGCCTGCGGGTCTTTTTTCATCAACTGCTTCTCTTTTGACTCTCATAAATCCTACAGGAAGAAAGACACCGTCACAAATTTTTTTTTTTTACGCCACAATAAAAAGTAAAGTGAAAGCTTCACCAAGTATTTCAAAAGTATTTGTCAACACCAGGCAGTGTACTTGAGCTTTTAAACTTAATCAACTTTTAAAAATGGTCTGTTTCATAATTTATTTGCAGTATAAAAATGGTAAAAAAATAAAAAAAATCCGAAGTATTTAATTGGCTGCCTAAACAGTCTAAAATACACACTAATTACTAATTAAAAATCGCTCTCAATATGCTGTAGTGGAAGGCCATTAAAGAAGTCATTGTTAGTGAGAGAATAAAATGTAAACAAAACAGTAAAATGCATATTTCAGAACAGAAAAATATTTTTCAAATATTTTGGTTCAGTTAAAATATAGTAAAATAATTAATATTACTTTGATGTAAAAATGAACAAACACGAAGACACATTATTATTATTGTTGTTATGCTTTTTCCTTTAGAAGCTTATCACTTCTTTCTTTAGTAGACTTTGGAGGCCTTCTTCCTTGTTTTCCGAATCCATTTTAAATATAAATATCGGTGAATGTTTGAGCTGATATTAGCAACATTTTAACTCATCTCTTTTTTCTTTTGAAATGTTATCAGTTTAATTTACACAATAAGTTAAACTTTTTCACAATTTGTGGATTATTTTTTCAATAATATTATTTCCCAAGTGCCTCTTCATATGCGTTTGAATTTATTTTTATTTATTTACTTTTGTTTTTTTGGTTGGTTTGTAGCGTTCACAAAAATACATTTAAAATGTGCGTTTATGTATTTAAGATGACACGCCAGATATTTCAGTGAAAATCTAAAATTATTTTTCTTTCTACTGCCATTTGAAAATCTAAAAAACAAAAAATGCTGTATTTAACTCAATATACTGGCACAGATATGCTAGGTAGCCTACAAGATGTCTGTTTCAGTCACATTGTAATAGGAATCCAATTCCTGAATCAGTTCGTTAAGTCATAAGCTTTAAACCTTTAGTCATCCTCACCAAAGCCCTAATGGTTTGAGTTAAACATCTGTCATCGTCCACGTGTTTATCTCGGGTCCTTAATGGGAAACATCAGCCGCGCAGTGCTGGATTCTGACGGTCGGACCAGTGAAATCGCTCTATCTCACCGCGCTGAGGTCATTTTTTTAACAGTTTAACTCGGAGTCTGAAAGTGTTTTGGTCAAACAGGCCGTCGCAGATGAACTGTGAATGCATTGTTAAGGTGCTTGTTTACCCAGTAAACTGTTGTTTAGCTTTGGGTGGTGCTGTGACAACAAAAGTCAAACCGTGACCGAGGATTGACCCCTTTTTTCAGTGTTTCCCCCCACTCCGTATGGCTTGTAGAGCGCACGGGGTCGTATAGGGAGCTTCAGCTGGGGTCCAGGGACACCCAAGGGTCCTTGAAGGGATTTAAAGGTCTGCTCACAGATACTTTTCTTTCACTGACGACATGGGGGTAAATTGAGTAAGACAAAAAGTACATAAAAGTAAACTTTCTTCACCATTAATTTACAACATAAACTTGAGATTAACTTTATGTTCTAATTTTAGCACTAAAGTCACACTTTTCACCCAAAACAAAAATATTTTAAGGTAAAATAAATGGAGGTCAGACGTGAAGAATCACCGTGGAAATATGAGTAAGATTGCTTTAAAAAACGACCAACTAAACGAGATTAGACATACTTATTAAAACCCTCCGTACACAATATACATTCGTAATATTATGGAACACAGTAAATAAATAAACAAAATTAATTTAAAGTAAATAAAACATTAATCTAAAGTCTGTTACAAGTTTTGGTGTTTCATAAATTGCAAGTGAAATGTGTATTTCTATCTTGTAAATAGTAGATCAGAAATATTATTTGTTTTGTGATTCGACCTTTTCCTCTAACCCTTCTCAATATCAATAACAGATTTA